>PVJD01004572.1:0-133476 GCA_004026545.1 Mormoops blainvillei | reverse complement strand
TGTTGATGATAAGCATCTTTTCATGTGCTTGTTGGCAGCCTGTATGTCTTCTCTGGAAAAATGTCTATTCAGATCCTTTGCCCATTTATAAATGTATTTTTGTACTACTGAGTTGTATTAATCTTCATATTTTGGATATTAACCTCTTATCAAGCATATAATTTGCAAATATCTTTTTTTCAATAGTTGAATTTTTGTTCTGTTCATGGTTACCTTTTCTGTGCAGAAGCTTTTTAATTTGATGTAGCCCCATTTGTTTATTTTTGCTTGTGTTGCCCATGACTTTGGATCCAGATCCCCAAAATAAAACATTGTTAAGACCCATGTCAAGGAGCTTACTGTCTATGTGACAGTGTTATATAGTTTTAGGTCTCATATTCAAGTCTTTAATCCATTTTGAGTTAATTTTCGTATATGTTATAAGACAGTGATCCAGTTTTATTTTCTCATATACAGCTGTCCAGTTTTCCCGACACCATTTATTGAATAGCCTGTCCTTTCCCCTTTTGTATATTCTTGCCTTTTTTGTTGTAAATTAATTGACATATGTGTGAGTTCATTTCTGGTCTCTCTATTCTATTCAATAGATCTATGTGCCTGTTTTTATACCAATACCTACTGTTCGATTGCTATAGTTTTGTAGTGTAGCTTGAAATCAGGGAGCGTGCTAACCTCCAGCTTTCTTTTCTTTCTGAAAATGGCTTTGGCTATTCAGGGTCTTTTACTGTTCCCCACAAATTTTGTAACTATTTGTTTTTGTTCTGTGGAAAACGCTATTGGAATTTTGATAGGAATTACATTGAATCAATAGATTGCTTTGGGTAGTGTAGGTATTTTAAGAATATTAATTCTTCTAATCCATGAGCACAGACTATCTTTCCTTTTAGTTGTGTCTTTTTTCAGTTTCTTCCATCAATGCCTTACAGTCAATGTACAAATCTTTTCCCCCTTTGAGTAAATTTGTTTCTAGGTATTTTATTCTGTTTGATGCAATTGGAAATAGGATTGTATTCTTAATTTCTCTTTCTGATAGTTTGTTATTTGTGTGTTGAAATGCAACAGATTTTTACATGTTAATCTTGTATCCTCCAATTTTACTGAATTCATTTGTTAGTTCTAGCAGTTTTTTTGTTTTTGTTTTTTTGTGGGGCCTTTAAGGCTTTCTATGTATAGCATTGTCTGCAAATAGTGACAGTTTTACTTCTTCATTTTTAAAAAAGATTTTATTTCTTTATTTTTCAGACAGGGAGAAGGGAGGGAGAAAGAGAGGGTGAGAAACATGTGTGGTTGCTTCTCATGCGCCCCCTACTGGGGACCTGGCCCACAACCCAGGCAGTTGCCCTGACTGGGAACTGAACTGGTGACTTTTTGGTTTGCAGGCCAGTGCATAATCCATTGAGCCACACCAGCCAGGGCTACTTCTTCCTTTTTAATTTGGATTCCTTTTTCTTCTTTTTCTTACCTAATTTATGTGACTAGGGCTTCCAGTACTATGGTGAATAAAAAAATAGGGAGATTGGGCATCCTTGTCTTGTTTCTAATCTTAGAGGAAAATCTTTCAACTTTTTATCATTAAGTATGATATTAGCTATGGGTTTGTCAAAAATGACCTTTATTATGTAGAGCTATGTTTTTTCTAGACCCACTTTGTTGAGGGTTTTTATCATAGTAGATGCTGAATTTTACCAGATGCTTTTTCTGCTCCTACTGAGATGATCATATGATTTTTAACTTTCATTTTGTTGATGTGGTGTATGACATTAATTGATTTGCACATAGTAAACCATTCCTGCATCCATGGGATAAATCCCACTTGATTGTGGTATATGATTCTTTTAAAATATTGTTGACTTTAGCTTGCTTATATTTCATGAAGGATTTTTTCATCTAAGTTTATCAATGATATTGGCCTGTAATTTATTTTCTCTCTCTTTCTTTCTTTCTTTCTTTCTTTCTTTCTTTCTTTCTTTCTTTCTTTCTTTCTTTCTTTCTTCATCTTTTTGTTGTTGCTGTTGTTGTTGTTGTTGTTGTTGTTGTCTTTATCTGGTTTCAATATCAGGGTAATGCTGACCTCATAAAAATTAATTTGAATGTTCCCCTCATCCCCCTGTTTAACTTTTGGGAATATTAGATCTTCTTTGAATGTATGGTAGAATTCACCAGTGATGACAACTGGTCCTGAATGTTAGTATGCTGGGAGTTTTTTGATCACTAAACCAATCTTCTTAATAGTAATTGGTCTATTCAGATTTTCTTTTACTTCATTATTTAGTTTGGGTAGATTGTACATTTATAGATATCTATCCATTTCTTCTAGATTGTCCAATTTGTTGGTATGTTTCCTTTCTTCTACTGATTTTAGGTTCCATTTGTTCTTTTTCTAATTTCTTTAGATATAAAGTTAGTTTTTTATTATGTATTTTTCTGTGTTTTGCAGTAAGCATCTACTGCTATGAACTTCCTTCTTAGAACCACTTCTGTTGCATCCCATAAATTTTGATATGTTATATTTTTATTTTAACGTATCTTTAGGTATTTTTTATTTCCCTTTTGATTTCTCTGATAACACATTAGTTTTTTTAGTAGCATGTTGTTGATTTCTAATTTTTTGTGTATTTTGTTCCAGTTTTTTTGTAATTGATTTTTAGTTTAATTCCATTGAGGTTGGAAAACATATGATTTCAATTTTTTAAGTTTATTGAGTTTTATTCTGTGGCTTAACATGTGATTCACCCTGGAGAATGTTCCATGTGCACTTGCAGAGAAGAATGTGTATCTGATGCTTTGGGGTGGAACATATATATATTTCATTGGATCTAATGTATTGTTTAAGGCCAGTGTTTACTTTTTGTTTCTCTGTCTGGTGATATATCCATTGTTGTAAATGTGGTTTTAAAGTCTCCTACTATTATTATAGTGTTGTCAATTTTTCTTTTTAGATCTGTTAATATTTGTTTTATATGTTCTGGTGCTTATGTGTTGGGTGCATGTATATTTATAAGTGTTAAATCTTCTTGCCGTATTGACTTCTTTATGATTATGTAATGCCTTTTTTTGTCTTTCATTGCAGTGTTAGTTTTAAACTGTATTTTGTCTGATATGAGTGTAGCTATACCAGCTTTTTTATCATGTCCATTTGAATGGAATATTTTTTTCTTCACTTCTGTTTCAGTCTGTATGTGTCCTTACTTCTGAAGTATGTCTTTTGTAGGCAGCATATAGATGCCTTGTTTTGTTTTGTTTTTTAAATCCATTCAGCCTCTTTATCTATTTTGATTGGGAGTTTTAGCCCATTTACATTTACAGTAATTACTTACAGATATGTGCTTATTGCCACTTCGTTAATTGTTTTCTGGCAGTTTTGTAGGTTTTTCTCTTTTCCTCCTTTTCTTTCCTTGTCATTTGATGAGTTTCTTTAGTGTTATATTCAGTGTTCTTTTAAACTTTTTTGGTTCTGAGTTTTATATATAACATCATATATATATGTCTATTTTAAGTTGATAACAGCTTAAATTTAAACATGCTATATTTTACATCCCCAACTGAGTTTTATCTTTTTGATAGCAGGTTTTACATCTTATTTTATGTATCCCTAACTAGTTACTGTAATTTTAATTTTACAGCTTTTGTCTTTTGACCTTCATATTAGTTTTATGATTATCCCACTATCTTCAATATATATTAATATATATATACATATATATATATACTTGTTCCAGTGAAATTCTTACTTTCATATGTTTTCTTGTTATTAATTAGTTTCATTTCATTTCAGATTAAAGACGTCTCTTTAACTTTTCTTGTAAGGCCAATTTAGTGGTAACAAATTTCTTTAGCTTTTATTTATCTAAAAAACCCTTCTCTCTCCTTCAATTTCCAATGATAACCTTGCTACGTAGAGTATTCTTGGTTGAAAGTTTTCCTCCTCAGCCCTTTAAACATGGCATACTGCGCCCTTTTGCCCTGCAAAGTTTGTGCTGAAAAATCTGCTGGTAGCTTTGTTATTGGGTCCCTTATACATAACAAGTTATTTTTTTCTTGCTGCTTTTAGGATTCTCTGCTTATGTTTAACTTTTGATATTTTCATTATAATTGTTTTTGGCATGGATCCCTACTTTCATTTTATTTGGCATTCTCTGGTCTTTTTGTACCTGGGTGTCTGTATCATTCTTCAGATTAGGGAAGTTTTCTGCTATTATTTCTTCAAGTAAGCTTTCTGGCTTCTCTGTCTGTTCTTCTGAGATTGCTATAGTGTAAATGTTATTCTGCTTAATGTTGTCCCACACATCCCTTAAGGTGTCTTAATTTTTCTTTAATTTTGTCCTTTTTTAATGAGATAATGTAATTGAAATTTAATTCTCACATTTGTCATTTATTTATATTTAAGTTAGCAGAAATTTTTCTTTGCCCAGGTTTCATAGCACCAAATTTTACATATATACCTAATGAGAAAGAGAAAGAGACATAGAGACAGATTTATGTGTACTTTATACATCAATAATGAATACAGATTAAAAAGCTTCAAGAAAAAAATTAAAATTGAATATGGTAATAAAAGGAGGGTTTACTCAATGCAGTTGCTAAAAGCATTGCATATACGAAGAGCAAGATTAAACTTCTATCATATCTTGGAAGGCTTCTGGAATATAGATTCTATGGTCATGAAGAACCAGTTTAAAATACAAATGGATCCCTAGATTACATAATCTTGAATTTCCAACAAATTCAGCAGTGTAACCCATAAGAATAGCTTTTCTATAGGAGTTCCCATGCTTGTCTGTTAATTTTTTAAAATTTTTTCTTTTCCCTGCTTTGTCTGGTTGAGGTTCATTGTTTTGCCTTCCAACTTGCTGATCCATTCTCCTGCCTTGTTCAGCCTACTTTTGAACTCTTCTAGTCTATTTTTCAGTTCAGTTATGCTATTTATCCTGTGACTTCTGTTTGGTACTTATATTTTCTGTTTCTTTGTCTGTGTTCATCCATTCTTCTGAAATCAGTGAGCATCTTTATATCCATTATTTTGAACTCTTTATCAGGAAGATTACTTATCTATATTTCATTAAGGTTTTTTTTTTCCCCCTGAGGTATTGTATTGTTCTTTTGTTGGCATCATATTCCTTTTTCTTCTCATTGTGCTTGACTGAGTTTATCTCTGTGCCTTAGGTGAGACAGCCAGTGCTTTAAGACTTGAAGGAGTGGCCTTGTACAGAAAATAACTGACTGGGCCCAGAAGTGTAATCCTTTCTAGATACCGGAGCCAGGAGATATGTGGGTGTCCCCTGTGTGGACTGCCTGAACCTGCCAGCTCTGGGGCAGGGGGTGAGGCTGTGGCATGAGAGAAGCTGCGCGTTTACCTGGCTGGGTGCAGCTGCCGTTGGGGGATGCAAATGGGGCATTTTCCCAGCTCGTTGGTGTGAAGTGGTACACAGAGAACACCCATCGGCATTAGCAAATTAGATGGAGGGGACCAAAATGGGGCCCACCAGCACTGGCACTAGCAAGGTAAAATGAGATTGCAAAATGGTGCCTGTAAGCTTCTCTGCCCCTGGAGAGAGTCCCAGAAGGTTAATGCTTTTCCAGCAGATGCTTTAAGATTAATGAGTGGGTCCCCTTATTTTCTGGCCTAGTTCTTTTTAAACTTCTGCTTTTCCACTTTGTTCTGAGGCAAATCAGTCTCTGTGTGAGCCCTTTAAAATTGTGTTCTCTGCTCCCGACAGTTCTGTGGCTCTTCTGTATGTACTTGCCATTGTTTTCAGAGCCACAGGCTTTGGTGGCTCATCTCTCCAGTGCTAGACTCGGAGGCGGATTTAACGTGGGCACACCAGGTGCACGCCCTGGGCCCCGACTTCTGAAGGACCCCGCAAAACCCCAACTTTACACTTTTTTCTAACGATACCAAGTTTGGTTTCCTACGTGCAATTTTAATTACATACATGCTTACAATTGGCGGTAAAACCTGATCATATGTTTATATTCGCTTATTTTCATTATTTTATTACTACGCTGCATACTATACACAGACTATGCTGCACAGACTCCGTGCGGCTGCACTACTGCTCATCGGAACAATAGACTCGTATTTGCTGCTTTGTACTTACAAAGGTTCTCCAGCATCGCAGACTTATGATATATGCAAATACACAGGGGTGTAAATTAGTTTGCGGATATGTACTTGTTTCATTTAAGATTTTAAAAGTATGTGTTTTTAAACATGTACATTTATTTTCCCTGTCTCTCTCTCTTTTTTAAGGGCCCCAATATTTTCTTCTGCGCCCGGGGCCTCAGCCCACCTTAATCCGCCTCTGGCTAGACGCAAGGGTTGTGGTGCCTGATGTGTGCGCAAACCTCTCAGTCTTTAGAGGGCAGTTCCTTGTTTTTTTGAGATCTCTCCCTATTGTGGGTCACCCTTTCGGGGGTACGATTTTCAGTGAGACCATGTCTCTACCTCTTCTAATCATTTTATTATGGCTCTTTCATCTTTTATTATAGAGGTTCTGTTGATCTAGTATTTCAGGTCTTTTTGGAGGAAATTATTCTCATGTAGCTGTAAATTTCTTGCGTCTCTGGGAGGAGATGAGTTCAGGATCTTTCTCTGCCACCACTTTCAACTACCTTAAGTGGCGGTCCACAAATCTATTACTGGTAATGTCTGTCCTTGAGAAATGAAAAAGTGACCTGATATACTCATGGTGAGAATAAGATAACAAGATTCTTCATCATTGTCCCCAATTACTTCCTGCAGAAGTTTTCCAGGCTGAAACATAAGGAAAAAGAGCTTAGGCAGAACCCAGTGAAGTGTCCCTGAGTGGAGGAGATAGAGCCATGAGCTCAGGGATGACATTGTGGCTAGAGATTGCAGAATAGGATTTTAGAGAGGAGTGGGCTGCGCAGAGAGAGAAACTCAGGTTTTGACACAAGCTTTCTAAAGAATTTTTAATTGATTTGTCATAATATATTAGCAAATTCATCCAAAATATTCAGTTTAAAATATAATGGTTAGCATATTATTTGATTGCTCCTTTAAAATTAAACCAATATAGACATACTATGGAAAATTATTTTAGAATAATGTACCTGTATCAACTGGCCTATCGATAACTTTGGCAATGTTGATCATTCTCTGCTTTTTGAATCTCTGTTCTTGAATATTAAGCCTTTATTGTGGTTTCTGTGATAAAATTTTTTGGGCCACTCTTGCTCACCATTCTTTCTTAGTATCCTTTGCCTGGCTATATCATACCTTAAACGTGGGTGGTTTCTGAGAGTTCCAACAACAGCCTTTTTTTCTTATTCTCAATGCTGCAAGAGAATATCATCCAGTTTTATTATTTCTATTACTATATATGTGGTAATCTCTCCCAAAATGTATCCCCAACCCATCTCTCTCCTTAGCTTCATTTCTAATAATCGCCAGTCTATTGGGCATCTCTACATTATATCCTCTAACTCAGACTTTTTTTTTTTTAATCTTTAGACAGAGGGGAAGGGAAGGAGAATGAGAGGGAGAGAAACATCAATGTGTGGTTGCCTCTCACACACCCCCTACTGGGGACCTGGTCTGCAACCCAGGCATGTGCCCTGACTGGGGAATCAGACCAGCAACCCTTTGGCTCACAGGCCTATGCTCAGCCCACTGAGCTACACCAGCCAGGGCTCAAACTCAGACATCTTAAGCCCAGTCTGTTCAAAACTGAAATATTTTCATGTTGCTCCCCCTTTTACCCCTTGCCTTTTATATTCACTATCTCAGGCAACTCACTATAGTAGTCACCGTATCAACTAAGTAGACATTCTAAGGTGGCGTCTTCTTTTTTTTTTACTCTCTTGTTTTCCATAGTCAATTTTATGCATGTCCCACAAAGTTGGCCTTTAAAAGCTTTCTCTATCCCTACATCATAACCTCGTTATTTTTTCTTGATTGTACTATTTTCTGCTTAATTATTTCTTGTTTCTAGTTTCTTTTCCCTCCAGTTCACTCCCTCCAGTTCACAATGTTGACAGAACAGTCTTTGTAAAATGTAGAGAAGTTTAAAAAGAAAATGAAAAGGAAAAAAAATGCAATATGTAGAATGATTTAAATTACTTATTTACTGAAAATAATTCAGTATATTTAAAAATGCAGTTTTGTGTGTGTGTGTGTGCTCTTACTGAAAATCAGTAGAGCAAATAGCCCTATCTTAATTTCCCTTCCTCGTTTCAATAAAATCCAAAGATTTTCAGAGCACGCTAGCATTATAGGCTCCAGCCGCACTGAAGCATTTGCTTCCTTTACCTGAACCCCCTTTTTGCTCACTTCTTCTCCTGGTGAAACACAGCTCATTCTAAAAACCTTAACTTTGGATATTACTTCTTCTACCTGAGCTGATTTTTTTTTCTTTTACATATCTTTCTTCTAGAGTGAAGTACAGATAATATTTATAAAGATAACAAAATATATTTGAACACATTCAATTATTCTACAGGTAGAGACGTCTGCCTTTGCGGTCTAGGAGCATCTCTAACATTAACTTCCTCCCACTCAGTCCACCAAGTTCTCTATGACGATTTTATGTTTACTTGACTTTTCCTCTTTCTTTACTCTCTCCTCTCTGAGGAAAGATATTGTATCTTTTATTTGTATGTCAGAGACCAGGGTGACATGACAACCAAATGCAATGTGGCCCCTGAGATTGGATCCTGGAAAACTGGTGGAATCCAAACAAAGTTTATAATTTATGTAATAGTAACATGCTAACGTACGTTTCTTGGTTTTGACAAATGTACCACAGTAACATTGTATAAGATATTAACAATGCAGCAAACCAGATAAGGGGTATATGAGAATTAATTCTTCATATTAACTTTACGAGTTTTCTGTAAATCTAAAATTATTCCCCAAAAAAACCTGTTTTTCAAAAATGCAATTACAACATAACAAATAACTTGTTAACATAAGACAATATACATATTTTTCTAAATAGTATGTGCACTCAGAAAACACTTGCAATACAAGTATTCTTTGAATTTTAAAAATGCAAGTTTTTTCAAAATTCAGTGGGAAGTAACAATGTTAAAATGCAAATTTTCTTTTATGATATCTTCCTTGCTATAAGAATGATTTTTAATTGAGGTGATTGAAATGCTTTCATGATCACAAACTATAGTGTTAATTACCTCTTTTATATGAAAATTTTAAAACATTTTTACATGTTTCTGTCAAAAATTTTGTGTAAAACTCTGACCTTGAAATCAATGTAAATTTATACTGACTTCCGTCTACCTGGATATTATGGATCATTTTTAAATTTTACATTTTTAAAATTGCTCACAGCAAAATATGTTTAAGCAGTTGGTCTTTTCATCTATTACAAAAATGAAACATTCTACTTTCTGTTATCAGGGGACATGTTTGAGGGGTGGGCAAGCATACATTTATTTTTCCCTTTTATTAATGTTCTGCTGGAGACAAAGGTCAATGTAGCCACTTTTTTTTCCTCCCCTTGCTGAAAACTCCTGAAGGGAAATTTGTGCATGGATTTCTTTGATGATTCTTTTTATTTTTATCTCCTGCTGTGACTTTGACAGACTGTGGCAGTAGGAGACAGGAATTAAAAAAAAAAAAAGGTAGTCTTGAAGAAATGTTATACCCTCATGCTGTGAATTTAGAAGATGACAAGATTTTTTGGCTTGCTCCCTCTGGCCCATGATTGAAAGAACCATCACCAGGTTACAGTGCTAAGAGGAAGCAATGCGAACATATTTTCTCATGCTGATTATCTAGAGGATTTTCATGCACATGGCTTGTCCAGGTCAATCTGAAACTCCGAGGCTAAAAATTGTTTTGACTGGTTCCAAACCCCATGACTAGGAAAGATGTTTGACAATCCTCTGTGTACAGGTTTCACACAGTAGGCATATAATCAGCATATTATTAATGATAAGGGTGTGTAAATTTGCCTTTCATACCATTGTACCAGCAAGAGTCTATCATCAGTCATTTTGTCTCTACTATAGCTTATATATTCTTAAAAAGAAATGATGGAATCAATGTGGTGGATTTTACCTTCACATTTTTTGTGGAAAGCTATCTACAATGCTTTGTTAGGCAGCTGGAATTATAGTCCCAATAAGGAGGATTTTTAGGGCTATGAAATAGTTAATACTATTTCTAATTAGGAAACTCAAGAATCACCTGTGTAAAGACTTCAAAGTGTGAAATTTCTTAAGTTTCATAATTCTTGAGGAATAGGTAAGAGTAAAAATAATTAAAATAGAAATGAGGAAGAATTAGCCTGTGATGATTACAAAATAGTCAAATTTGTTATCATTTTAAATACATGCTATTTTTAGGTAAGATATGCCTAATATTAAAAGGTAGTCAGTCTTGTTAATTTTTTAGAAAAGTTAAAAAATGTGTTTGGAAAATAGGTTCTAGAATTTCATGAAATTGCAAAACACATTCATGTATATATTTATGAGATAAATGATAGGCAAGCTACTCCTGCAACCTGCCCCCATTAGCTTAGGGATCCATGCAATGTTTGAAGCTGGAACTCTTCAGTATTGGCTTAGTGTACCTTCCCTGTCTTATTTTACACTATAATCTTCTAAGAACCTATGCTCCAGCAACGTAGATTGAGTCCCAAAACAGGTCCTATGATTGTCAAACCCAAAACCTTTGTTCATTCCCGTACCTAAAATAGTGTGCTTCCGGATTTCCATCTATTTATCTTCAATGAGTCTATGCTCTACAGCCCTTTTAAAATTAAAATTTCTTTATAATTTCTTTATTTTAAGTGCTACTTAAAAGTGATTTTTTATTTGTCTCCTTTCATATAACATTCACGTATAGCATAGTCATTAGATTCAGTCCTTTATCTTCTGCCAGATGATGACTACTTAAGGAAATATAAAATCTGATATATCTTTTATGTCTTATGGTGCCTTATTCTTAGTAGGTACTCAATAAAATTGGAACGAATAAGAGACTAAATTTAGATATGTGAAATACCCAAAGCCTCTCAAGTCAAACCAAAAATTTCCTTTAACCACCATCATCTGCTAGGCAAATGCAGTCGACAGATCAACTTTCTTCCTTCAGGCCCGGCCACCTGAGCACTAGCGCACACAAAGCGTGAACCTCACTGGTCTGCGTTTAGCACTGTCTGGGCCTTCCTGGCTTCATTTTTTAGAACTAGGTAAAGATTATAATTAGGCTTTGTGCCTTACTGAGAAGCTTCAGAGCTCCTGACAAGTAATAAATAATCTGAAACAAATACAAAAAAATCAGTGCATGAAAAGCTTTATGCTAAAAACAAAATAATTAATTTTCATTTTAATCAATGTAATAAAGATAACTGTGGCATTGTTAAAATTACTATAATTTATATTAATATGCCATAATTAATGTATATTATTGTTAATCAACACTGC
Organism: Mormoops blainvillei; assembly: GCA_004026545.1. Lineage (NCBI taxonomy): Eukaryota > Metazoa > Chordata > Mammalia > Chiroptera > Mormoopidae > Mormoops > Mormoops blainvillei. The sequence continues at coordinate 122,064 of PVJD01004572.1, read as the reverse complement.
ATTTCTATAATATAATAGTATAATACTATATTATATAATTACATTTAGTTTTTTTAATAATAATAAAAATTACTGAGTGCTTACTCTGTCTCAGGCATTATGCTAAATGCTTTACATACAATAACTTCAACAGATAGATTGTGTTATTATTTCAATCTGTAATCTGGCAAGAGAAATTAAAGTCTAGAGAGATTAAGTAACTTGCCTGGGGACATAAATAATCTTGAGTGTTTTACTAAGTGTAATTGTTGACAAGAGAAGCAGAGAAGAGTTATACTAACAGTGTTTAGGGTTGTTTCTCCCAAGGCTTTTAAAATTAGGGAAGGGAAATAATAATAGAGTTTGTATTATCAGGTGGAAATAAAATTTAATATTAAAACAGTTCTCAACAGCTCTCTAAATCTTTTTAATATTTCATAATAAAAATGAATTATGTAAAATAGTTTATTATAGTAAAACCAACTCCCAAAATATGAACTAATTCCTTCATTTGTTCTCAAAGAACAGCATGCATGAAATATTTAATAAGTAAATTTAAATATTTGAACAGAAAATTTGAAATATTGTAGAACTCACATTAAAAATTGTATAGGGGAGCAAAATTAAGATGTTGTTGTCTCTGGTTTTGACTACGGAAAGACAATAGATGTTGTACAATATATAAAAGTAGACTTTTCATATTACTTTAACCAACGATTCAATATTTTCTTAATACTTGTTCTCCTTTATTTCAGTCTGGCTGCACAACAATTATAAGGCAATAGTGAGGAAGCTAACAGTAAGCTAGTAGTAAAGGCAATGTCTTTTTCTCCTCAGGTGAGACAAAGGGAGGGCACAGTGGGACTGAGATCCAAAACCATGCTTGGCCAGTGTTTTCTTCAGTGTCTCCTATGAATTATCTTCTATTAATGCCTTGTATTAAATGATACTACCGAGAGGTTAATATACTGTACCAGTGAAAAGAGTACATTATCCCTAATGATCAGTCTAAGAGTCTAAATAGGCACATGAATGTCACCTCTGTTAAATATCTAATGAAATTTTAACCTAAACAACCCCAAGATACAAAGAGAAGGATTGAGTTTAGTTAACATAGGGTAAAGCTGCAACTCTGACAAGTTAATGGCTATTTTATATATCTATTATACAGGGAGACGATCAAAAAAATGAATTTATTTATAAAAATTATGTATTTATTCTTACTTTCTTTTTTACATTTTCTTTAATCTTTTCCTGTGATTTAAAATGAGCTAAGAATTTACATAGGTATTAATTCCACTTTTTAAAAGGTTGCTTTAAAATCATAGCTTCTTCTTATGCCAGCAAGTATACAAAAAAGTAAGAAAATCAGCTTGTCTTTTTAAATTATAAAAGGCAACATAGGCTGCAAGTTGCATAAAATTTAGAATGCTATATGGTGAATTTCAAGGAGACTGATGTTCAGAAACAAACCATCATGTGAAATAATAATTATTATAAATCATAAAAGCTACTTCATACCTACAAAGTTTCATGCTTATAAAGCTCCTTTTTTTGTTTATAGTCTACTACATAACTTATACATTGCAAGCTTCTTTTTTCTTTTTTTTTCATTATTGTTCAAGTACAGTTTTGTCCATTTTCCCTCCATCACTCCCCCTGCCTCTCCCATTCCTATCTCCCACCTTCAATCCTACCCCCTTTTGGCTTTGTCTATGTGTCCTTTATACATGTTCTTTGATTATCCTTCCCCTTTTTCCCCCTTATCCCCTCCCTGCTCTCCTCTGGTTACTGTCAGTTTGTTCTTTATTTCAATGTCCCTGGTTATATTTTGCTTGCCTGTTTGTTCTGTCGATTAGGTTCCACTTATAGGTGAGATCATATAGTATCTGTCTTTCACTGCCTGGCTTATTTCACTTAGCACAGTGCTCTCCAGTTCCATCCATGCTGTCACAAAGGGTAGGAGCTCCTTCTTCCTTTCTGCTACATAGTATCCCATTGTGTAAATGTACCACAGTTTTTTGATCCACTCATTTACTGATGGGCACTTAGGTTGCTTCCCATTCTTGGCTATTGTAAATTGTACTGCTATGAACATTGGGGTGCATAGATCCTTTTGAATTGGTGTTTCAGGATTCTTAGGGTATAATCCCAGCAGTGGAATTGCTGGGTCAAAAGCCAGTTCCATTTTTAGTTTTTTGAGGAAATTCCAAACTGTTTTCCATAGTGGCTGCACCAGTCTGTGTTCCCACCAACAGTGTACTAGGGTTCCCTTTTCTCCACATCCTCACCAGCACTTGTTTGTTGATTTGTTTATGATGGCCATTCTGACTGGTGTCAAGTGGTATCTCATTGTGGTTTTAATTTGCATCTCTCTTATGACTAGTGATGCTGAGCATCCTTTCCTGTGTCTCTGGGCCCTGTGTATGTCCTCCTTGGAGAAGTGTCTGTTCAGGTCCTTTGCCCATTTTTTAATTGGATTGTTTGTCTTCCTGGAGTGGAGTCATGTGAGTTCTTTATATATTTTGAAGATCAAACTCTTGTCTGAGGTATCATTGGCAAATATATTTTCGCATATGGTTGGTTCCCTTGTCATTTTGCTGATGTTTTATATAACCATACAGAATCTTCTTATTTTGATGAAGTCCCATTCGTTTATTCTTTCCTTTGTCCCTTGCTCCAGGGGACATATTGGTGAAAATTTTGCTGCATGGAATATCTGAGATTTTCATGCCTATACTCTCCGCTAGGATTTTTATGCTCTTGTGATGTATATTTAAGTCTTTTATCTACCTTGAGTTTATTTTTGTGTGTGGTGTAAGTTGGTGGCCTAGTTTCATTTTTTTACCTGTAGCTGTCCAGATCTCCCAACACCATTTGTTGAAGAGACTATTTTTACTCCATTTTATGCTTCTGCTCCCTTTGTCAAGTATTAATTGACCATAGAGATGTGCATGTATTTCTAGGCTCTCTGTTCTGTTTCATTGGTCTATGTGTCTGTTCTTATGCCGGTACCAGGCTGTTTTGATTACAGTAGCTCTGTAGTGTAGTTTGATATCAGGTATTGTGATCCTTCTGACTTTGTTCTTTCTCAAAATTGCTGTAACTATTCAGGGTCTATTATGGTTCCATAAAAATTTTTTAAATCTTTGTTCTATATCAGTGAAATATGTCATTGATATTTTAATAGGGATTGCATTGAATCTATAAATTGCTTTTGGTAGTATGGACATTTTGATGATGTTAATTCTTCCAATCCAATCATTTATTCTTATGTGTTTAAACTTCAGTCATGTTTAATGTACTCTCTGCCTGATGCACTTCACCTATTGAGACATTTTTTCCACTGTTCAAAATAATGGAATTTTCGAATTCATCAATTTTGATGTCTTTCTGTGCTTCTGCCATTTTTTGTTTCACCTCCTCCACATTGACAAAATATTTTCCTTTGGGGACTTTTTTTATCCCAGGGAAATAAAAAAAAGTCACTCAGGGTGAGAGGTCAGGTGAATAGGGATGGTGGGACATGGGATCATATAGATTTTGGTGAAAAACAGTTGAACACTCAGCACAATATGGGTAGGTGTGCTCATAGCTCACCCATCATGAAATGAGCAAATGCATTCAAAGAGTCTTCAAAAAAATTCACTTAAGCCAAATGCAGCCTCTCACAACAACATTAGCAGATACACTGATACATATGGGTTCCTAGAACACTCAATAGCAGGGGAAGCCTTTACTTCAAGGGGCCTATGCCCACCAGAAGAAAATTCCGTTTTGTGTGTGTGTGTCCCCTCTCATATACACCTTTTCCCATAAAGAGTTATTTCTGCTGAGTTCAGGATCAACATGTAGCTTTCATATATCATAGTTTTTCTTCAAAATGCTTGAAAGGTATTATATGACTGATCAAAAATATAATTATGGACAATAAAACTATGATTGCATGAATAGTTTAACCACAAAAATAAGATAATCCATCCCTTCCATTTCACTCAATATAATACAATTACTCATTGTCATCATTCGATACTGTATTTTCAAAATAGTATTATTAATATTAAAATAAAATGGTGCCTTTAAAAAGTTTTCTGAACACAACATGAATCACTTTCAAAAAGATTGTAAAATGTACATTTTTAAATAAGTTACCTAGATAGCACACAACTTTTAAGTGTAAACAGTATTTGATAATTGTTTGTTGAATCTCAATAATATAGCTCAAAGGAGGAAAAAACATAGATGTCTACAATGTTTCTTTCTTAAAATTTCTGGGAAGAATTAATATCTAATAAAATTCTAGCAATATTTTATATCTAAATTTTGAGTATTTGTGACATATAGCATTTTATCCTATTGTATAGAATGTTCCAACTATGAGAACATGCTGCACATGACCAAAATTAAATTTCTACTTCTAGCTGCACCAGAAATTTCAGTATGATCAATTCTGGTAAATACTGATGGTCCTTAAAAATGTTTACAAACTTGGAAAGTGGAATTGACTTCTGACCAAGCTGGAGGCACAGGTAGATACACTTCGCTTCCTCGCACAACCAAAAGAAGGACAACAACAAATTTAAAAACAAAAAACAACCAGAACTACCAGAAAATCAAACTGTATGGAAGTCCGACAACCAAGGAATTAAAGAAGAAACATTCATCCAGACTGGTAGGAGAGATGGAAATGTGAATCTAGGGCAAAGAGAAGGAGAGGACAAGTGCAAGGTGGCAGACTGGGTGGGTGAGGCGGCAGCTAGTGGACCAAGCAGTCCCACATTCGCATGTGGATAAAACGGGAGGAACAACTGGGGAGCAAGACAGTCTCTACAACCCAGGGTTCCAGCACAGGAAACTAAAGCCTCAAAACCTCTCTCTGCAAAAATCTGTGGGGGTTGTGGTGGTAAGAGAAACTCCCAGCCTCACAGGAGAGTTCATTGGAGAGACCCACAGAGTCCTAGAATGTACACAAACCCTCCCACCCAGGAATCAGCACCAGAAGGGCCCAATTTGCTTGTGTGTGGCAGGGGAAGTAACTGAAAGCAGGGAAAGCCAAGCAAACAGCATTGTTCTCTCTCTGACCCTTCCCCCACATACAGCTCCACAATGCAGCAGAGTAGGTTGCCCTGCCCTGGTGAATACCTAAAGCTCTCCCCCTTCACCATAACAGGAGCACCAAGACAAAGGAATATGGCCCAAGTGAAAGGACAGATCAAAACTCCAGAAAAAGAACTAAGTGAAAAGGAGATAACCGACCTATCAGAAGCAGAGTTCAAAATACTGGTAATCAGGATGCTCATAGAAATGACTGAGTACAAACGCAAAATAGAGGAAGAAGTGAAGGCTATGCAAAGTGAAATAAAGAAAAATACACAGGGAACCAACAGTGAAGGGAAGGAAACTGGGACTCAAATCAAATATTTGGAACTGAAGGAAGAAACAAGCATTCGACTGGAACAGAATGAAGAAACAAGAATTCAAAAAAAATGAGGAGAAGCTTAGGAACCTCTGGGACAACTTTAAACATTCCAAATCCAGATCATAGGGGTACCAGAAGGAGAAGAGGAAGAGCAAGAAATTGAAAACTTATCTGAAGAAATAATGAAGGAAAACATCCCCATTATGGTGAGGGAAATAGACTTGCATGTCCAGGAAGCTAAGAGAGTCCTAAAGAAACTGGACCCAAGGAGGAACACACGAGGACACATCATAAATAAATTACCCAAGGTTAAAGATAAGGAGAGAATCTTAAAAGCAGCAACAGAAAAGGAGAGAGTTACCTACAAAGGAGTTCCCATCAGACTATCAGCTGATTTCTCCAAAGAAACCTTACAGGCAAGAAGGGGCTGGAAAGAAATATTCAAAGTCATGAAAGGCAAGGACCTACATCCAAGATTACTCTATCCAGCAAAGCTCTCATTTAGAATGGAAGGGCAGATAAAGTGCTTCCCAGACAAGGTAAAGTTAAAGGAGTTCATCATCACCAAGCCCTTATTATATAAAATGTTAAAGGGACTTATCTAAGAAAAAGAAGGCCAAAACTATGAACAGTAAAATGACAACAAACTCACGAGTACCAACAACTGAACCTAAAAAACAAAAACAAACTAAACAAACAGCTAGAAGAGGAACAGAATCACAGAAACAGAGATCACACGGAGGGTTATCAGCAAGGAACGGGGAAGGGGAGAATGGAGGAAAATGTACAGGGAATAAGTAGCATAATTGGTAGATACAAAATAGACAGGGGGAGGTTAAGAATAGTATAGGAAATGGAGAAGCCAAAGAACCTATAAGTAGAACCCATGGACATGAACTAAGAGAGGGGAGAATCCGGAGGCGGGGGGGCGGTACAGGGCAGGGGGGATAAAGGAGAGAAAAACAAGACAACTGTAATAGCATAATCAGTAAAATATACTTTTAAAATGTTTGTAAATTTAAACTAGTAAATTTTACTATAGTCTCTCAGAAAGTTATACCACTGTTATTTCTTCTCATAGGATTTATAAAATTAATCTAAACAGAGAATGAAAAATTATTTTTTGATGCTGTATTATTTCTTTACTAAAGTAGCTAACAGAAATTATTTCTTCATTCTGAACAATTTTGTGAGAATATAATATTCCCACTGTACAGATTAAGAAATTGAGGCAAAGAAAATGCCTTAATTTAACATCTGTACCTCAATTTTTAAAACATCCCCCAAAACCCAAGCTCTGCTATAAAGTCAGCCTGATAAACCCAGTTCACAAACCATGGAGCAGGGGAGTTTGTGTTCTACACTTTAAGAACAATGATCTCATTAAGTGGCTAATCAGGAATCCTAGGATTAGCATTCTAACAAATTATAAAGGTAGTAAGAACCTCTACTCTCTTCCTTTTTTTCCTCTTTTTTAAACTCCTTTTTGTTATTATTATTATTAGTTTTTGTTTTTTTCCTTTCCTCTTTCTTCCTTCTCTTCACATCCCAGGAATTCAAAAAATTATTTTATACCATAAGTTAAACTTATTTATTTATCAAATACATAAAAACATTGAAATATAATTGGGGTATTTTATTGTGAAAAAATGAAACTATAACAGTTGTATTCTCTTATAGAAGCCATGTTTGTTTTTAGAAGAATAATATACATTTGAACAGGGATTATTTTTCAGTTTAGAATATTTATTACATTATTAAATGTATCAAGGTGCAGTTAAAACAAAATGTACCAAAATATCAAAAAATTATTTAAGATCTGATGGGTACTATCAGGACACTGATACATCTAAATTATCACACTGGGAAAATATGTTTATCCCTTTTCTCTAAACAATAAAAATGAAGTTTTCATTTTCCTTTTTTATGTATATTTGTTTGTGCCTTTAAATTTTTTTATTTTTTGTTAAGCCAATAACATTTATAATTATACATTAATTACCATTATGCACCTGTTTGATCAAATTATATAAAAATTTAACTCACTGTATATTTTTTTTAAAGGCTGGCTATACCTTCAGGAACAATCTATTTTGTGTTCTCTAGGCTGGCAATTCAAGAGATATAATGTTAACACCACATGCAATGAAAGATGCCAAAGCCACCTGAATTAGTTGAACAGTTGAACTAAAACATGCATTTATTCACATTTTTAGACCACACTTAAACCTGTAACTTTGATGGCTATACAAGGAAACCAATCTAGTTCTTTATAGACCCTAATTAAAAGAGAAAGTATACCGTGTTTCACTGTTCTACATCTTTTCTAGGAAATTTCAGTACTTTGAAACTTCAATATTATGATTACTTTTTTTATAGTAGCTAAAGAAAAATTATAAGATTAAGTTTTTTCTAATCTTAAGAATGGAATAAGTAAGAATTCAGTAAAGTTTTCCTTAAAATGTCAAGAAAGGCACTACTGAGAATAAAGAAAACTTCAACTTCTAATGTTGCCCCTGCATTAACAGTGCTGTCAGATTCCTTTATTTATTTATTTATTTATTTATTATTTTTATTATAGTTGAAGAATTTAAACTAAAGCCTAAAACACAAGGGTGGGATTTATTTTTCCTCAGTATGCTGTACAGAATCTTCTAGAAATCATTTAATTTCTCCAAGACCCATTTTACTTATTAAAAAGCGGACATAAGATTATAAACTTCATAACAAATATGAAAATTGCTGAATTTAAAAATGTTTTTACTGTCATAACAAAGTATCACAAATTTAGAAGCTTAAAACAACACAAATTTTTATCTCATAGTCTTTTTATGTTGTACATCCAGCTTGACTTGACTGGGTTCTATGTTCTGCATTTCATAAGGCTGAAACCAAGGTGTTGTCTGGTTTGAGTCTTATTGGGAATCTCTGGGCTTTCAGATTCATTCATGCTGTTGGTAGTGTTCAGTTCCTTATGGTTGTAGGCCTGAGGTTTCATTATCCTGCCAAGTGTCAGCTGCTGCCTGCCCTTAGTTCCTAGGGGACCCTCAGGTACTTTCATGTGGGTCCTTGCATCTCACAACCAACAACAGCATGTCATATCCTGCCCATTTCTGGATGCTCTCTGACTTTCCTGTCCGCCACTTCTCTCCTCTACCCTTTCTACTCCAGTTTCTCTTCTGCTTCCAATTAGAGAAAGTTCCCTACTTTTAAGGGATCACGTGATTAGTTAAGGCCCATCCAGATGGATGGATAATCCAGTACATTTTCCATACTTTAATGTCCATAACCTTAATTATATTTGCAAACTTCCTTATACCATGTAAGGTGACATATTCATAGGTTACAAGGATTAGATCTTCAACATCTTTGGGATGCCATTATTCTACCTACCACATACTATAATACAAATGTGAAGTTATTTTGTTAGCTCTGTGACTAGAAATAGAAGAAGCTCAGGAAATTTAAATAATATTGATCAGAGGCAAGGGAGTATTAATGTTAAGACTGAAGTAACTGAATTTCTTTTCATTGGATGTGAGCTTGATAAAAATTCTGATCAGAGTGCTGGAGGAGAGGGGGCGTGCAGAGTAAATGGCCACAGATGAAGCAGACTCTATGTTGAAGAGTAATTCTTAACATTTTAGCTACAAATGAATGTACGCTTGACCGTTAAACAACACAAATTTGAACTGTCCAGGTTCACTCTTATTCAGATTTTTTTAAAAATATTGTCCGTGGTTGGTTAGGAATCTGTGGATTCAGGGAGACAAACTATAATTAAGGTTTTCAGGAGTCAAAACTCATATTCATATTTTTGCACAGGGAGTTGGCATCCCTAATATATGCATCATTCAAGAGTCCACTATACATAACAAAAGTTTCCTCCAAAGTGTAATTGAATAAAATCAATATTAATTAAGCAAATGAATATAAACATGTAGTGTGTTATCTGTAATTATTTACTTTGATGAACAGAACTGTTTATCCCAATTTAAAACAACCTTGATTAGTGTGTGGTTTAAGATTTTAGAACAGACTGTTGGAGGTATAATGAAATGGAATATTAATAAAAGTTATTTATTAGCAAATGTATGCCATAACAAAAACTATGTATGTGCACCTATGACCCAGGCAGATTTGCTTCCATATAGTTTTTAGTTACTCTGGCATTAATATAAATGTTTTGTTTTAGGTATTTTAAGTTATATGAAAGAAAAGAGGCCGTCTGCACTTTTTACCATTTAAGAACATTACTTATTTTACTTTTACCTGTTATCAATGTCATTTTAATACTTTTTTATTTGAGGAAGGAATGAAATTTGACCATTTACATATTGATATTCCAGTGTTTTAAAACACAGTCCCATTCTTATACATACATTTGAAATGTAGCTTTTTTTTTTGTTAAAGGTAAAGAATTTACCTAATGAAAAATTATAAGAAAATTACTAACAATGCACTTAATACTTAGTATAGCAGCTTTTAGAGTTACCCTATTTTTGTGTAAGAAGTACAGTTTTATACTAAAGAAGAGCAGAGTTTATTTTTGAAGCATAAAATGTCATGTCATTGTAATGGATCTAAATGACTCAGCATCCATGATATAACCTTATAATTTATAGAGAAAAGATTAAGGTTTAGAGTGTTCAGTAATTCCTGCAGCCTTATTCAGTGTAACTTTATATATAACCCTGAATATTAGGAAATTACTAATGTTTGTGAATGTTGGAAATTTACAAACTTAATTTTTTTTTGTAGATAATATCTTTTTTAAGCACTATGGGTACGTATGAGGCGAGTATCCAGAGGTTGCTTCTGTGGTTGTTGTTTTGTTTTCTTTTGGTGTAATTTCCTAAAAGTGGCCATGTACACCTTAAATATATCTTATTGAGCAATATATACTAATATTTATGTATTTCAGTCTCTGAGTTTCCAAAATCCATGCTCAATATAACTTCTGTAATTAGCAAGGGTTCTGTAAAGAAATAAAACCAATAAGAATATGTGTACTATAGATTAGATAGGTAGGTAGATAAATATGGAAAGAGACAGATTAATTTATTATAAGGAATTGGTTCATGTGCTTATGGAGGTGAGGCATCCCAAGATCTGCAGTCGGCAAGCTTCAGATGCGGGAGAGCCAATGATATGGTGTCTGAGTTCAGAGACCTGAAAACCATAAGTGCCAATGGTGTAAGTTCAGTCTGAAAGCCAAAAGGCTTTTGACCCAAGGAAAGCCAATGTTTCAGTCTGAGTCCAAAGGCCAGAAAAGACCAATGCCCCATTTCCAGTAGCTAGGGAGAAGGAGTTCCTTCTTACTCAGCCTTTTTGTTCTATTCAGAGCTCTCTAATTGATTAGGTGAGACACACCCATATTAGGGAGGACGATCTGTTTTACACAGCCTGCTGATGCACATCTTAATTCATCCAGAAACACCCTCACAGACTCACCCACAATTAATGCTGGGCTAAATGACAAGGTACCTCATGGCCCAGTCAAGCTGAAACATAACATTAACCATCTCTGTTCCAACCGTTGTCAAACTGGCACCCATAAGTAGTTCCTTACACTGTACTTTATCTCCAAATAGTGACAATACCAGGTTGCAGTTCCATGTAACACCCTGCATACACCCAAACACACTACTCCTTCCCTAGAATAGGAGGTAAAGTCTTGAGTAATACTACTCTTCTCCTTAATATCTTATATATTAAATATGATGATGTAAAAGTCAATATATTTCATGATACATGATGAGAGAATAAGAGACAGAAGAAAACAAAAATGTTTGCTATACACAAATTCATATGTATAACAGAATACTGAGGAAAGACTCATAACAATTAGAGTCCTTATTTCTGTAGCTGGTCACATGGTGAGAGCTGGTATTTTTAACAACCTTCTCTCCCTACTTATTCTGTATTCCCTTTGCCTTCAGCAAGCACCTCAATTGGTCATGGTACTTTACCTGGTGGAGTGACCCAAACCTTCCTTTCTGAAGAGCCTGGGCAGTTAGTAGTCCTGGATTAGGTTGCTCTAGTTTTCCATCGCTGTTAATCACAGAGCATGATAATACTAAGAGACTTGCTAAAGGGTTTCCTGTATAGCAAACTACTCTTCCCTTCCTCCATTGTGGAACAGTGCTCAGTTTCTCCTTGGCAATCAGGACCAGTCACCCGGCCAGGACAGCAACTCCCTTTTTGGTCTGATGATTCAGAGTCACAAGGAGCCCAAAGTGGCTGGGCCATTGACTTAACTTTCAGTTCAGTGGAATCACTATTTTATCTTCAGGTGGAAGCATTCCTCCCTTTGCAAGTAAGATCTCTAGACCAGCAGAGCCTCAGATCATGGGAACCAAAAACACACATTTTGCTAGTGGGTCACTAGGGGTAATAATGGGTGGCAGCACTCATTTCTACCTATGAGAGAAACAGCACCATGTATTGGACGCCGAATCGCAGCATATCCTCTGCTGCAGAATCTTGCCTTAGCCTTACAAGGTACTGCCATCTAGCTGGCACTGTAAGAGAATTTCCCAAAGGCCATTCCACTGTATGTCAATCCAGCTGCTTCAACATGGTGGGGAATATGGTAAGATCAGTAAGTTCCATGAGCATGAGTTACTGCCATACTTCTTTTGCTGTGAAATGAGTTCTTTCAACAGGAGCAATGCTTTGTGGAATACTATGATGGTGAAAAAAGCATTCCGTAAGCCCACAGAGGGTACTTTTGGCAGAATCATTGTGTTCAGAGAAGGCGAATCCATACCCAGAGTGTGTATTCCAGTAAGGATAAAAGACTGCCCCTTCCATATGGAGGGGGTTCAGTGTAATCAACTGCTACCAGCTTGCTGGCGATCACCTCGGGGAATGGCCTTATAACTCGGTGTTGGTCTTTGCTGCTGGCAGTGGCACTAGTCAGTATGGCCTTGGTGAGTGGAAGGCTGTGTGGCTGAGCCTGTGCATAACCTGTGTCTCCTCCACCATGACCACCTTGTTTATAAGCTCATTGAGCAATGGCACAAGTGGCTGGCGAAAGAGGCTAACTGGTAAACACAGAATGGATAATCCTATTCCCTTGATTTTTAAAATTCTCCATTGCTGAGGTCACCCTTTGGTGTGCATTGACATGGGATGTGAATGTCTTCACATTTGTTTTTTTCCATTCAGAGAGGTCAGTCAGTATAACTCTTCCCAAATTTCCTTCTCACCAGATTTATAGTATGTACCTTACAAGTTCCTGACTATCCAGCCAAAAAAACATTGGCCACAGCCTGTGAATCACATATCTGGCCGTTACTCCTTCCAAACAAAATGAAAAAGAAGGTACACTGCTTGAAGTTCTTCCCAATGGCATTGTCCTTCAGGAACGTATCCTTTACCACTGTCCTTTAGGGATGTCCCAGAAAGGATCTGTAGTGATACACCTGTCCATTTTGGTGTAGTACCTGCATAGTATGCAGAAATATCTGAAAACCAAGCTCGAGTCTTATCTTCCTCAGTCAGTTGATTTGCAGGGAACCCTGCTCGGCTATAGGTGCAGTCCGAGAGAGAAGGCAATGTGTCAGAAGTAGAAACCATTGTCATTTGGGTCACTTTTTCATGTAACTTGTACATTTAGGTCCTGGACACATACTCTTGTGTGTGGCCAACTTTATGGATCGGCGTGTCTGTTAACACCCAGTTCATGATCACATGGTGACGTGGTGGCCCGGGGTTAAGCATTCGGTGTGTAATAAGACCTAGTAATGATCCAAGAGCTGTTTCTCAAAAAGGGAGTAGTTAATCACAGAGGATGACAGGACTTTGCTCCCAAATCCTGAAGGCCTGCATTGAGCCTTCCAGAGGCTCCAAACAGCACCCTTCTGCACCACTGACACTTCGAGCACCATTGGAATTACTAGATCATATTGCCCAAGTGGCAGAACAATTTGCACAGTAGTCTGGACTTGTACTTTTTCTTGTTCTGAGTGCTACTGAAAATGAGCAGCTTTGGGGCTATTTGGCGAGTGGGCTGGAGTAACACACCCAAATGAGGAATATATTGCTTCCAAAAACAAAAAACCCACTCCATATTCAGCTTTTTTTTTTTTTTTTTTTTTTGCTGTAGGTGGGACCAGATGCAAGAATTCACCCTTTACCTTAGAAGGGAATCTCTTAACTTGGCCCACCACAGCCCTGGATCCCTAGGAATGTCACTGAGGTAGAAGGCCCTGAACTTTTATCACATTTATTTTCTGTCGCCTGATATGCAAATGCATTACCAATAAGTTTAGAATAGTTGCAATATCTTGCTCAAGAGGTCCAATCTGCATAATGCCATCAATGAAATGAACCAGCATGATATCTTGTGACGGGAAAGCACTATCAAGATTACTGAAAACTAAATTATGATGGTGTTTTACTGGCCTTTCCAGCTGCAAGGTAATTCTTCTAGTGGTCCTTCTTGACAGATGGAGAAAAAGGGCATTTGGCATACCAGGTACCAGGGGATGTATTAATTTGTTCTGGCAATGAAACTACATCTGGCATAGCAGCAGCAATTGGAATTATCACCTGGTTCAATTTAGGCTAATCCACTGTCATTCTCTAAGACCCATCTGTCTTCTATGCGGGCTAAATTAGGAGAATTGAATGGGGATGTAGTAGGAATCACCACCCCTGTGTCTTTCAAGTCTTTAATTGTGGTACTAATCTCTGCAGTCACCTCAGGAATGCAGTATTACTTTGGGTTTACTATTTTTCTAAGCAGAGGCAGTTCTAGTGGCTTCCACTTGACCTTTGCCGTCATTATAATCCTCATTCCACAGGTCAAATAACCATTGTGAGTATTTGGCCAGCTGCTAAGTTTATTTGTCCTAATTGTGCATTCCAGAACTGGAGAAATAATCACAGAATGAGTCTGGGCACCCACTGGGCTCACTGAGAGATGGACCAGAGCACTGATCATCTGATCTCCATAACCTAGCCTGATGGGTGAACCACAGTAATGTTTTGAGACTCAGAATTAATTTTATTTCCTTGCCAATGTCCAGGAGTCACCGAAAGGCTTAATTATTTCCATTTCCCCAATGCACAATTATTCTGATAAAAGGCTATAGATCCCTTGGGAAAAGCCTGGGATAAAGATTAATAATATATATTTTTGGCAGTGAACCAGGTCCTTCCTCAAGGACATCTGGCCTCCCCTTTCATTCAAGGGTTTCTGGGTCTGTAAACCAGCTCAAGTTTGAAAATTGACTGAGGGGCCATGACTCCTTTTTAAATTTATATCATTATGGTCAGGTTATACTTTTGTTTATTTTACCAAGAACTTCTTTGCTGATACAGACCAAGTAAGAATATAGTTGGCTTCCTATCTGTTCCCCTTCTAGGAACACCATGATCAGCTAGGTCTGTGTAACACTATTCTAGTTGCTGCTTTAACTCTGTGGTCCATTATGGTAACCACTCCCACCTTGCCTGGGGGGTGAGTGCCACCGCTTGGCCCCTACCACCACAGGATCCGATTATTTCCATTGCATTTATGTTCCCCAGTTCAGTGACTGCAGTCCCCGTTGTAAGGTTTGTCCTACAGAACAGAGAGCATCGAGCATTTCAAAGGATGTCGGAGATCCCCTCAGAATTTATTTCTTATAGTCATAATGAGGGAGGTATGTCTTCCAGACCCTCTCAGTACGGGTAAGTCTTAAACGACAAATCTACTTCAACACTGTGGCATCCCTAAGCCCTTGAAGCTCTTCCTGTACATTAAGCCAAGGTAAGTCCGGCATTTACAGCACTCTCACTGGAGGCCACCTGTTGGTTTATGTTTCAGCTGACCAATCATCAAACAAGCTGTTAGAGCCCTTTGCAGTTTCCCAAGTGGTAACATTAAATTCAGAATCTCTACTTACGAAGTCAAACTGTTTTGTTTTTTTTAAACATTTTATTTATTTATTTTTAGAGTGAGGGGAAGGGAAGGAGAGAGGGAAAGAAACATTGATCGGCTACCCCTCATAGGTACCGTGACCAGGCACCAAACCAGCAGCCACCCAAGCATGTGCCCTGACAGGGAATCAAACCAGCAGCCTTTCACTTTGCAGGATGACCCCCAACCTTCTAAGCCACACTGGTCAGGGCAGTAGGTCAAACTCTTAATATCCATTCCTATGCATGTTCCTCAGATTTCTGGCTGTCTAAATTAGAAAACTCAAGTAGTTCTTTTGGAGTGAAGCACACCTCCTCATCAGTCACACTTTGCACCTCACATTTAGGGGCCTTCTGGGATTTGAGTAGAGTTATAGGTGTAGAAACAATGAGGGGTCCTGAGGGTGCGTCCTGAGGAGCCAGTATTGTCTTGTACAGCAACTCCCAATGGGGTGGCTATTGTAGTTTCCTCAGGCAATGTGGGGTTAATCCTTTCAAACAGGGGTGGAGCACTACTAATGGGGTGGGGAGGTCTCTTCTACTGCAAATAGAACTCATCAGAATTTGGAGGCCCAATGTCCCCAGCTTCATCAAGGTGTTCTCAATCAATGTCCTTACTTTGACAGTAAATACCCATTCAAGGCTGGGAGTTTAACCTGCACTGTAATTCAGCCAGTCACAGGGTGAAATTCTGCACTTGATTTTCAGCAGTCTCAGTCCCGCAGGTGGAGGAGATAGTCTCTAGGGCACACATGGAAGTTTTCAGGTCATTTAGGTGGTCCATGAGCTAGAAATTTGAATCCCTGTGGTTATCCTTTTCTTTCCCATTTTTGTCCAACAATAGGAGCAGCTAGCTGGTATCTTTATATTTGCTAGCTTGTCCAAAATGTTCTAAGTATCATAAACACAACCACTAGATTTTTGTTTCTTACTAAGTAGTCGATTAAGAGTACCCAATGGAGATATTTTGTATATCTTCATTGCTAGATAGTGCCATAGACAATCAATGCTTTTTTTACTGCTTCAGATAGAGTAATTAGCATCTTTAAATCTAATAAAATCACCTTCTGTGCCTATATGTACCCACAGATGGCCATTTTAGACATAAGCTTAAGAATTAGTAGTGGTTCAAGTAACTAGTACTTCTTACAGACCTCATTTCAGGAACTATATATTTTACAGTAATTCGAAGTTGTCATTTTATTTTATTTTTTTGTTTTCACAACACGTCATACAGTTTAATCCAAATTTCGAATGTAATATAATAATCAATAGCTATCCTAGGTTTTAATTTAACATTTCTATTAAAATGTATCACTGTACACATGCCTTATCTTCATTGGTAGCTCGAACGTGACACTGATATTTACCATATCAAGTAAAATGTCTTTTTTGTCCAAACATCACTGAAATCCAGTTTTTTTATATTAATAAACTAATAAATATGCATTTACCATTTAAAATATCCACCATTTGATCTGAATTTTGCCCCTTAGAACATTAGTAAGAATACTGTAACTTCATATACTTCTTTTTAAGTATTGAAATGTGCCTATTAACAATATTTTGGCCAGCATCTTTTGGGGCCAACCAACATCTCAGGCTTCTTCTGTAGTAAACCCAGTTCCATATAGTGGTTGAAATGCCAGGTCGTTGCTTCCCGAGGCCCCTTGCAGCTAGGGCATGGCATGATGTAGCTGAGCAAATGAGATCGGCCAGTAAAAATAATCAATATTCTTTCTGCTGATAAGTACCAGCAACTATGGCAGCTACATCTGATTGCCAGAGAGAGCAGAAGCAGCAATTTTATTGGCAGTGCCCCATGACCCATGTTGCCGGTACTGGTGGCTCGTTTCACACGCTGGCATCTAGTGTCCATATGTAGTTGGAAGATCGGAAGAGGCTCTGTGCCATGGTTTCAGATGTAGACTCCGAATCCAGTTCTCTAACTTTCCCAAAGATTCTATGACCTACCCAATATTTTTTAAAATTTTATTATTATTTTATTTGTATAATTCTATTACCATTTATCCCCCATATCCTCTTCCACCACCCCCAACAATCACCACACTGTTGTCCATGTCCATGAGTTCTTTCTGTATTTTTTTTCTTTTTTGCTCAGTCCCTCTGCCCCCTAATCGCCCCGCCACCAGCAGAACTGTCATCTCACCCTCTATGAGTCTGTCTGTTTTGCTTGTTAGTTCAGTTTGTTCATTAAATTTCACATACGAGTGAAATCATACAGTATTTGTCTTTCTCTGACTGGCTTATTTCACTTAGCATAATGTTCTCCAGGTCCATCCATGCTGTTGCAAAAGGTAAAATTTTTACCCAATAATTTTTTAATAAATTACTATTCTGCCTATATCAACCAAATTCTGTCACAGCACTAAATCAAGTCTACATACATTAATAGAAATTATGTAATAAAAACTAAGTATTATCATTGACTGTTGTTTTGCATTATTTTATTTCTTATGTGTCCTATGCAGACTGTGAGATTTCTGTAAATTTAAACTGCATTTCTTGTGTTATTTATTCTCCTGTTACTTTTTAGTGTTATTATTTCCTTAAACATTACAAAACAAGTGCAGGCTCAGTTTAAATGTTATTTAAAATTGAAAACTGAAAATACTGAACATTTGGTATTATGTGAGGATATATGGCATATATGGTTCCTGGCAGTTAGAGGCAATTTTGGGAGATAATTTTTGCATAATTTAGTGATTAACTCTATCTTTACTCTCTCTCCTGTCACAACCAATCAGTTGTCAGATTCTGTTAGCTTTGCTTTCATGATGCCACTCACAAAACTTTATTCCTACTACAACCATCCTATTCAAGGCTTAACTCTCTCTGAAACTTTTACTTAATGAATCTTTCTTTCTTCAGTCACTTCTGCCTCCAACCCACTCTGAGGCCAACTGAATTTTCTAAGACCAGAACTCTTAGCAATAGTCTTTATTTCTCACCACTGCCAGTTAAGTTCAATATGAAATCCAGAGCTTAACATGTAAGACCCTCCACGGTATGGTCTCAGCTCACCTTCTCAAACATATTTGTTACTGCTGTCCTATAGCAAAGTTGACCATTTTATTCTTAATTAAATAGTGCCTTTATTTTTGCATGTGTATCTCTTTGCTTGTTCTGTTATTACTATTACTTTTCCTTATTTCTGACCAATAATCTCTTTTCTTGGCGATAATGTCCATACACCAAGATCTCCTCAAATGTCTCTTGATTCCCCAGCCAAACATAACTTTCCTGTTCTCTGAAATCTGACAAGAGTTTAACCTAAAGACTTACTTCAGGAATTTATATTGTATATTTCCAACATCAGGTTACATGTATTTTTATAAATTATCCCCCATAGTGTATCTTCTGCAGGATATACCTATTGTTTTCTGCAGGATAGACATAATGCTTTAAATTTATCAGGTATATAATAAGAATTTCTTAAATTTAATGCATTGATTATAGGTGTTTGGTGACTCACAGGTTGCATAATGATCATGGCGCAATGGAAATCAGAGCAGACGAATTTACAATGTCTGGCTCTCGGGGGGAATGAAAAATGTCTGAGGCTGGTAATGATCAGAGAAGAGTGAGGATGTGTGGAGTGAAGTGAGAAAGACTAGAAGTGATTGTTATGGCCTGGGATCATTATGATTCTGCCAGTTAAGTTTTCTGCAGAAGGGAATGAAGCTTTCACTAGCTTCAATGAGCACAATTGTGTGGAACAAATTACCTAGAAAGTAGTAGTAAAGAGCTTCATATTGGAAGTTGAAATGGTATTATCTTTTGCTGATTAATGGTTTCTTTGAAATTGTGTTTTAAGTATTTAATAAAAATCGCAAATTGCAGTGTGTCTGTCTATACAAAACAAGTTTACAGTGCAGACAAATATACATTTGGTTTTGATTTAAAAGACAAGTACATGAGTAGATTTCTGCACACCTATGAAAGTATAAGAAATTATCTCTTCTATTTAAACCTGCCTTCTAAGGGACCTCTATGTTTCTTTAATATTGAATATGGGTGATTGTGTTATTATAGGAAGTAATTACTCTCCCAAAGGAAGTTTTAAATTTAATGGAATAAGCATTTAGTAGTACCATCTGCTGTTATTATGTGCAAATATATAAGTGCTACTGTGAAGGACACTAGATGTATGGCTCTTAGTCCTGAATACTTACACACACTAAATAATGTTTTACTTTATAAAAAACCTTTAACGTTTAAAAAAATACCTGATAATTAGGAAAACATCTATGCTTTCACCCTTTACAGTTATGATAGAAAAGCTGAAAATATTATTTGTTTTTCTTTTAACAAAGAGACAAAATTGCCATTATTGGTTTCTATGAGTGGAAAAGGAACATGTATAAAAGATCCATGGACAAAGACAACGGGGGGCAGAGGACTGAATATGGGAGGTGGGGGTGGGTAGGGCAGGGGAGAATTGGGGGGGGAATGGGGACGACTATAATTGAACAACTATATATATAATACATATATATGTATATACATATATACATATATATTACCCTGCCTGTGATCTTATATATCCTAAGAAGATAATTTATCATATTGGGTTGGAAAGTTAAATTAGAATAGAAATTAAAAGTGTTCTCTGATGATTAAAAAATCCATATTTGTTTAGATTTGGCAGATATTTTTAAATGATTGTTTTTAAAGATTTTTTTTTGAAGAACATTGAATCGGAAGGCAGCATTTACTGGGGCTGCTGCGGGCGGTTGTTCAGCCTGCAGACTGCGCAAGTCCATTGGCCTCGTGTACTGTAGAGTAGGCTCCATAATGTTGCTGTAGTAAATCACCCCTAAATCAGAATAGATTATCATTAAAAAGTATTTTTTTCTTGCTCATGCTGTGCAAACACTGTTGATCACCTGCTCGTCTGCTGCAAGTCACCTTTATGCCAGGTCCCAGGCTGAAGATACAGCTTCTAAATATTATGAATTTCTGGTAGTGACGAAAGCAGGGACAGGAAGCATAGTGAAGCACATCTAAGCTTCCACCCATAAATAAGAGGAACTTTTGCTTATATTTTATTGGACAAAGTAATTCATATGACTACAGTTCACCGAGGCATGAACATGTAATCTTCACAAGATAGAACAGGGACTTTTGGAGCACAGTAATGCAATATACCAGAAGCACCATTCATATGAGGCTTATATGTTTTCTATGTCACTTAGCTTAAATTTTTATTTTTGAGGTCTTCCTATACATTCTTAATTTTTAAAAAAACTCTACTGTATGTTGAGGTATGGATTTTTTAAATTTTATTAAACAATAGTCCCTATCCAAATTAACTAGAGAATTAACTTTAGGTCATAAATTTTGAAGGTCAAAACTCTGAATATTAATAATGACGCTAGCCAGCTGAGAACGATCTGTGATTTAAGTTGTAAGGTGTCATAAATTATTACTTTTGTTATCTTTTATGTTATCAGACTTTAAAGAATGGTGTTCATTGAGATGTTCTTTCATGAAGAAGGTTTAATTTATTCATCATATTAGTAGATAGTCTGCTTAAAATCATCAGCATTATTTATTAATAATTCTAATAGAGAATAAGTTTTGAATACTATCATAGAGGCCAAAGCTATTTCAGAACTTTCATTATTAATTCTATAGCATCAATTTTAGTGTTATGAAACTTTAAATACTTGTTTTATTACTACACAAATTAAGACTTTAGACTTTATCTCTTGCCTTGATTTCAGAAATAGCAATATTTAAATAATAGTTGTAGATTATAATATAATTTCCTTTTGGATGGATTTAGTCATGAGAATCTTCTTTAGATTTCACATTAAAGTGCTATATATAAAGTCTGATAATACCATCTTTTTCACAGGATGGCCTACAGCCTTAAAATAATTAATTCTTTTTATATTGTTGCTGGCAGGATTGGAAATATCAGTTGGTATGATGTCACTGTAAAATAATTATCATATTTTTTTACTGTAAAGCAAAATGTTGTGTTTGGAAATTCTGACATCCACCTTATCATTCTCATCAAAGATTCAAACTCTGGTGTTCTTTACTCTAAAGCATCCTTTTTTTCTAGTATTCATGGAGTGGCATCTTACATGGTGACAACTTATTTTATATGGCAACATTTATGTACCCAATTGAAACCTGCTATACTCTCTAAATACATCCAACACAGTCAGGCTTTCCTCAGCCACTGAAACAGATTGCTGTTTCTTCATTTTAGCTCAGAATGGAAGTGTTTGCTGGTGTTTAGTGGCCAGTGTGGGGCGCCCATCATCAAGCACTCATCACACTCCATGTGGAATTGCATTTGCTGAGGCTGGGTATATGAGAGACATGTGGGAGATTATGTCCAATAAGACATGTGGTTACAATAGCAGATTCTCTTCTGTTTCATGTTCAATCTAGAATACGTATTCATTCAGTGCCATGGCTAAAAAATTACCTTCAATATTTAAATAAGATGCCTTTAACTCTTTCCCTATTCTCTCTCCCTCTACCCTCTTTCTCTAACTAGTTTAAATATCATTGGTATCTTGTATGTATAATATGATTCCACTGTGTATTTCTTTAGATGCTTATTATAGCCTGTCTTTGACAGACATTCTCATCTTCCCATTTCATTTGCTGGTGCATGAAATCACTGCCAAATTTGCACAGATATATATTCAGACACTAGTGCTTTGTGAACTGCAGCCACATATATATTAAATCTCTTCTTCCCCCTTTCCATCATTTAGCCTCAACTTAGACCTTTAATTCAAGTAAATGAGTTGACTTTCCCATACTAAAAACAAAGTTTGTAGAGATTTTAACTCAACATGATTTAACTAAAATAGATTTTATATGCAATGCAGAATGTAGAAAAAAACAAGGAGGTTGTAAAAAAGCTAAAGTAGAAGAAAAATGCAGGTGTTATGTGCACTTGCAGAACACCCTCAGGAACTTCAGGAATAAGTCAGAGAGTTCTACATGTGATGGGGTTGGGAAGGGGAACAGTTTCATAGCTATAGTCAGTGAGCAACCGAAAATTCTTGCCATCGATGCCGCTGCTTTTGTACTCACAACTGAACCGAGAAATCCATACGATATAGAATGAGAGCCCTGCCGTAGGAAAGTTCTTTTAAAACCGCAGGTATAATCCGCATGAATGAGCCCTTATTGGAGCTATAATCATGGATAAAGCTGCTAACATACAGGCTTCTGCTAAAAGAGCATAAGAGAGATGGGACCAGGTCAAAGAGAAAGTAATAGAAAGGAATTACAAGGAATGACACATGAGTGCTCTAGCACATTGCTGTTGGAAGGCCTGCGAGTCTGCCGCTTGTTTTATTCTTGAGAATAATGCAATTAGCGGTAAAAAAAAAAAAATCACTATTAGTTGTATAAACTAATCAGGAGAGAATTCTGTCTTAGCTAGAGAAAAGATACTAGAAAATAGCAGGTTAGTATCAGCTGCAGGTTTATGCAAGATGGTGGGCAATTAATTTCACATGTTATGGAGACCAAAAATGTTAAGTCTGTGTTTCTAAATGAATGCATGAATGAATGTTAAAAAATTAAGTACAAACATTTATTTCAAAGGTGTAGAAATCTACCATTTAATGAATGAAGGGTGAGAGAAGTTGCTAAAGCTTGAATTTTTGTCAGTCATGGAATAAATACATAGAAGATTAATATATAGGAGAGTGATACCAATGGGTAAAATTTGGGAGAGAAAAAGGTGGCCAGGAATCCAGTCAGCTATGTTTATAAGAAGTAAGAGACAATGAAGATAAAAACAATAAGAATGGAATAAAAGATATTACAGAGATAGAGCTGATGCATCTTGGAACTGGTTTGATATGGTGTCTGAGTGAATTTGGACCCGTAGCTAACTCCAAACTTCAAGCATTAGCGACTGTGAGAATTTTCACTCTGTCACCAGAATTACAGAGGAGGAATAGATTTAGCTAGACATGCATGTATGTAATTAGTGAGGAGAGGGAAAAATGATCACTTCAGTTCGGTACATAATGAGTTTAAATACCCATCAAGTAAGATGGGTCAGAAGATAATTTGTAATAAGGCTGCTGCACAATCTGTGAGAGATTAAAATGATGGAAATCACCAAGAAGGGACTCTGGATAAGAAAGTGCATACAGACAGGAAGAAACCTGGGAACTATAGATTAAAATAAAGGAGTGGTTACAGAAGAAGAAAAAGTCTGTACTGGCTTATAAGTCAAAGCAGAACTATTAAGAAGGAAGCACATTCAGCATTGCCCAAATCAATAGAGAAGTGGAGAATCGGGAAAGGCACTGGTAACTTGTTTATGGAAGCCTTTAAGGATGTGGTTTTAGTGAAATGGTAGGCCTGGAGTCCAGATTGTAATGGTCTAAGGAGGAGGGGGTACTGGCGTGAACATGGGGTACATAGCCTGCTCTTTTTAAAGTTTTCTGTAAGACAATGGTTGGACAGAGCAGTGAGCTCAATAGGGTATAAGCTTCAAGATATGTGAAATATGCCCGAGTGGGAACTCTATCTTAGCTGTTTTATATCTCCTGTGGAGTTTTGCACAGTTTTTGGAACAGAGAAGTCTCTTAAGAAATATCAGATTAATGAATAAATGAGCAAGATGACCAGCTATGTACTTACTTTCCTGTCCGGAATTCTGAAACCCTCATCCTTGCAACTATTCCAGGAAGAGATAGCTTAAATGGAACTACCTAGTTGTGCTGTGATTCTCACTCATTCTAAAACCCCTGAGTAGTACTTATAATACATGGAGGAAACAACAATTGCTGAGACACATCTTTAAGCTAATAAAAATCAGTCATATTGTTGGACAGAATGCCAAGTAGTTTTTTATTGAACTGAATTAGATTCATTTGAAGAACATGAATCTAATGATCATGAAGAACATTCTGAAGTGTTGCTTCCTATCACTGTAGGTTTGTGTGCATCTGCTTTGATCATAACATTCCAAAAGTGCCATGTCCTAAAATAAAGAAGTCACTCTAAAGCTTAGAGATATACTTACCATTGTACTATCTATCAGTATCTCAGCTGGCCTCCTTTGAATAATCGCATCATCAGTCTACCGCCCTGTTGCTCAAATGACCAATTACCCAGCACAACCAAAATACTGTAGTTTTAAGGAATCAAGAATACTTACATTTTTATTGAGAAAATAGCATGCTATTCATGGCTTTGACCTTGGGTAACTGATGATTTGAAAAGTGATTCATGGTCAGCAACAATAAAATCATTTCATAGGCTGACAGATTTCTATAGCATATGATTTAATATTGTCTAACTTGCTATATATTGTCACTTTCTATTACATCTCATGCCATATACTGTATAAATATATTGAGCATGTTTCAAAATGTTTTAAAGAGGTTTTTGTCGAGATCAAGAGTTAAATTTTGAGATATTAAATAGGCTACTAGTGGTAATAAGTATAGACTTAAAATGTCATAAACTGCTTTTGAAATGTATTAAAATTTAAAGATCAAAAGTGACATGCTAGCCCACACTGGGTGGCTCAGTTGGTGGGAGCATTGTCCTGCACACCAAAAGGTTGCAGGTTCAGTCACTGGACAGGGCACATACCTAGGCTGCAGGTTGGATCTCCACTCAGGGCATGTACAGGTGGCAACCATTAGATGTTTCTCTCTCACATCGATATTTCTCAATCTCTCTCTCTCTCTCCCTCTCTCTCTCTCTCCCTCCCTCTCTCCACCCCTCCTCTCCTCCTCCCCCTTACTCTCTCTCCCCCCTCCTCTCTCTCTCCCCCTTCCTCTCTCTAAAATCAATAAGCATACCCTCAGGTGAGGATTTTAAAAAGTTACATGCTAGCATAGGAGGAAGCTGGGATTTATATTCGGTGTTGCAAAATGTTATTCTCAAGATATTTGAACAAACATGAGCATGTTAGTTTGGCAGGGCTGTTATAACTAAGTACCGTATACTGGGTGGCTTTTAAAACAGAAATTTATTTAATCATAGTTCTGGAGGCCAGAAATCCCAGATCAAGGTGTCTGTATATTTTATTTCTTTTGAGACCTCTCTCCTTATCTTACAGATAGCTGCCTCCTCAGTGTGTCTTCACATGACCTTTCCCCTGTGGGCATCCCTGCTGTCTCTCTGTATATCCTAATCTCCTGTTATAAAGACATCAGTCAGATTGGATTAGAACTCACCCTTAGGGCCTCATTTTAACTTAATCACCCCTTTAAAGTTCCTGTCTCCAAATAGTTACATTCTGAGGTGTTGGAGGTTAGGGCCTCGATTTTGGGAGAACACAATTCAGTCAAAAACAATGAGCTAAAAGTATCGGTAGAAATTTCTGTTCATCAAAAAAAAATTCCCACAATTTAGACAAGTGCGGAAAATATTATAAAATACATAGGCATCTAGTAAATCCATCGCGGACAGTAAACCAAGAAACCACTACATTGTAATGAGCCAAGGATTACTCCTAACCAGGTTACTTGGAGTCTAGTTTCAAAATATGCCAGGATATCAGAGAGTGATTTCGAACTATCCATAGGAGACACACTCTGGTTGACTCTTCCTAAAAAAGGCAAATAGGAAAGCTAGATTTGGGGCATGGATGCCAAATCTAGTTAAACAATCCAAACCTTTCTCTCTTGAGCATCACTTCTATTTGGGTGGACTCACTGCACAGTGGCTGTCCAGGAGCACGCACAACCGAGTCAGCTAGAACCCATCTTCTTTGAATGGAAACTTAGAATGGGAATGAGACAGCTGAGGCTGTCGAGGGTGAGTTATGCTGGAGGCCGTATCCCAGAGAGAAAGTCCACAAATTTTTGCTATAAAGGTCCCTGGAGGTGACTCTTTAAAAACAAGGAGGTGCCCTGGCCCCTATTCTTTTAGAGAGGGCTGTCCCAGAGATCTTTCAAAATATTGCACCCTACATTTATTTCTTTCATTTTGCTACTTTGGCTTACATTGTCTACAACCAAAACACATTGATATACCTTCCTCATATGTTCTCATTAAATAATAGTTTGAAATTTTTTTGAGACAAATAATTGTTTCCCAGTGAAATTCCCTCCTAATATTGATTTTCCCCCAAAAAATATTGTTATAATTTCACATTATATGCTTGCTTATATAAAGGGAAATAGTATTGAAAATAAGTTTAAGAAATACAAAGAATTATCAATTTTATATTGAAAATTTTGATAAATTCGTTACCAATTGGTTGTTTAGAATCAATAAATTTTTATTGTTCACATGTCTTGTTTTCCCTACTGTTAATGGAAAATTGATGAATTTGAACTAACTGTATCTTAGTCTTATAAGAATATCAATAAATTAATCTAGTTTCAACCACCCTTATTGATTTTGGGCAAAAGAAAGTAGCTCTAAAAACTCCATTCTCGAAGAAAATACCTTTAAAAGAGTTGACATTTTCTTCATTGATATTTCAAAGGTATGATTTTCCATATAGTTTGATAAATAAAAATGACCGTAGATCTAATTCGGTGTGTTTTAAATAAGCTTAACTAATGTGAATGATAAACATAAGGCCACAACCTTTGTTTTGCTGAAACATGGGTGGCTGCTGGGACCCTGTAACCTAACTCTAAATGTTAAATAAAGAAAAACATTTATATTAAAAATGTTTAAACATGGCTAATTCCCCCTTAGTTTCCTATGAAGGAAGAACTCATATATGTTGAATCTGTTTTATATTTTCTTAACTCGGGTTTTACATTGTTTCCAACATTATTTGAAAATGCTCATCTTATTTATTAGGCTCAACTGAAAATGATAACATTCATCTCTTTTAATTGTTTAGCTTAATTTCACTTAACAATATTTTCAGCTGAAATTCATAAATGGTTTTCACATATATCTCTCTAATTTTTATATATGACCTGAGTAGTATGTTATCCTCATTTTCAGAAGAGAAGGTATAATCAAGTAGAGTCCATGATCATTGCACATTTTTGATAAGGTTTAAGTAAAAATCAAAGAAAATTCCATAACCCCAGAAAATGACTGAGGTTTAAGTAAAAATCAAATAAAATTCCCTAACCTTAGAAAAATGTATAGCAAGAAATCAAATAAATACAAATTAAAACAATGATACACAATGTAAAATAAGAATTATTAAGTAATGTAAAAATGTTAATGCTGAGAGTATTAGCAACAAAATCATTCCTTTCATATAAAACTATTGAAATCAATAACACCTTTCTGCTAGCAATTCAGAATATACTGAAACAGTGTTAATTGCTTTCCATATTCAACAGTTCCATTAGACATCTAGCTGAAGAAAATAATTCTCAATGAGCATTAGGTATTTTCCAACAAAATTATCTTTTTGTTAAAACTATAAGAAAATAGAACCACTTAAAGTGTAATAAAAGGAGGCAGCAAATTAAATTACTCTACATCACATACAAATTAAAGTGATATACAACCATTTAAATGATTATGTAGAAATCTACCTAACACAGAAAGATGTTCATATTTTATTAAATGAAAATAATGGTTTGTAATAGAGTGTGTGTGCATTTGTGCATATATATACACACACATGTATATGTTCACAAATAAAATTAAGTTACTGTATATATATATAGAAAAATGTTTCAAGGATATACATTGTAATATTAGCAAAAAAGTTTTTGCTTCATCCTGATTGAGGACAATTTTTTGCTTATCTATACTCATCACATTTTCTTCAGTGAACATGAATCTCCTTTGTTATCACAACCACAAAGTTTATTTTAATTATTTCACTTATGTAGAAATATAGATATTTTTATTCATCACTTTTATTTGAATGCTGTAAAAAGTGATGAATTAATGACTATAGAACATTTCTGAATACCTAGAACTGGAATAAAAGTCTTAACATAAGTAATTAACATGATTTTTTTCATGAGATTTTATTAGTTGTTTTGAGAATCAGTACACAGACATTTAAATTTGTACACAATTCTTAACATACATACCAAATATATAAAGTCATCTAGTTGTGATTCTTTTCTGAAGTTATTCCAATGACTTTCCAGCTTAAAATTTGGAGACTAATTTTCTTAATAGAGTATGAAGCACCAACACTGCAAATGTTGATACATTGTTATATCAAAATCCAACTAATTCAGTTTAATATAATATATACTACATAATCAAATTGTCAATCTTTCACAGCACATTAACAAAGTTACTAGGAAAACTGGACTACCACAACAAAGATGTAACAGAGTGCACAGAATTCTGACACGGAGAGCCAAGATCAAGGAGTGGTTTTCTTTAGGAAACAATTCCACCAAAGACATCAAAAGAGAAATAACTTAAAATGTTCAAGAACATAATTAAATGCATGACTGGCTCTAAATTGCCATTTAGTATGCTTTGTATTATAGGGTATAAGAACGACTCCTATCTATGGAATGTTAAGCTGACACCCAAGACAAAGCCTCCCATATTCACAATCTCACTATTTTGTGATTGTACCAAAAAATAAACAACCAGCAAATGATTTCATCTCTTTAAAAAAAAAGCATTTCCACTTTAAAAAAATGGGATGAGGTGGAATTCCCCCTTTCTTAATAATGTTTCCAGAACTTAAAAATTTGCATTTACAAAGTAGTTGATAAAAATATTCCTCTAGATTTTACAAGAAGGGAGACAGGGACCACTGATAAGGCACGATTTATGATATTAATCAGACTTGGCTTCTTTTTCTCCTGCTTCATCCGAGGCTGGATTCCCCTCATTTTTAGTTTCTCTGTTTTCCACAGGCGGATCTTCTTTAGGTTTCTGGTTAGCCACTTTAGCCTGTCTTCCCTTTGCTCTCCCTTTCCCTTTCATTTGCACTTTTTTGTCTGTACATTTATCTTTTCCATTTTTGGCTTGGTTTCCACTTTTGCAAGAGCTGGTTAGCTGACAACCCCGCTGATCTTCTCTTGGGCCCCCCTTTCTCTGCCCCCTCTGGGGAACTGACCTTCCTCTCAGGCGTCCCGGTGCCTGGGCTGGCACGAGCCTGGTGCCTGAGGGCCATGGCACACCAAGAACCTTTGCAAACCTGCACTGCCTCGCCACTGCTGCTTCTCTCCACACCCAAATTCGATTTTTTAAAAGATTTTATTTATTTTTAGAGAGAGGAGAATGGATGGAGAAACAGAGGAAAATAAACATCAATGTGAGAGAGAAACATTGATAGGTTGCCTTTTGTACGTGCCCAGACTGGGAATGGAACCTGCAACCCAGGCACGTGCCCTGACCAGGAATCGAACCAGTGATCTTTTGCTTTGTGGAACAGTGCCCAACCGACTGAGCCACACTGGTCAGGGCAGTAGTAATAAGTATGATTTCATTTACAATTAGACCATTGTAATGGATTAGACAAAATGAGATCACATTAAATTATGCTATTGTCCAGCTGCATTTTATGTCTGGCTATATTTTATGAATTAGAACAGTATAGCGTCATAACTCTAAAGCCTGTCAGCTGTGTATTTTGAGGCCAAAATAAAAGGTCATCTCATTAAAGTTATTCATGTTCTTTGTGAATTCATGTAAAAATAGGTTACTCTAGATAAAAATTTACTCCCTCGATGTCTTATTTTCTTTGAATAAGTTGAAAGTAATTTCTAGTATTATATTAAATTTTAAAGATATAACAAAGAATTTTAAGGATGTTAGAGTCAATTGTGTGTAGCTGTGCATGCACACACCTGGACACGTGTGCTTTTTCTGTCTGTAACGTCTGGTTAGATCCTGTTATGTCAGCACTGTGAATGTGTTGGTGCTCCAAATCTCTCTTTGTTATTAAATTAAACAACTGATGTCTAAGGCAATCAGTGGATTCTGCTGCAGCTGGCATGTCTTCAGCACAGTTAAATAGCAGGGTTTGCTAAGTTCTGTGTTACAGTTTAAATCGAATCAGCTGTTTTTCTCGAAATAACATAATGGCCTCACTATTTAAAGATTTTTAAAAGTAGATGTAGAATTATAAAAATATACACCTAAAATAATTTTCTGTACCATTATTTTGGAATAATAAATGGATGTCTTTGCCATGGTACTTCATT
This sequence comes from Mormoops blainvillei, assembly GCA_004026545.1. Lineage (NCBI taxonomy): Eukaryota > Metazoa > Chordata > Mammalia > Chiroptera > Mormoopidae > Mormoops > Mormoops blainvillei. The sequence continues at coordinate 91,665 of PVJD01004572.1, read as the reverse complement.
CTACAAACTACTGCTAAATCCTTTTTTTAAACATCTTAAAATTAAAATTGTCATTATCAGAAAAAAGAAGTTAGCACGTTTTTTTTGTATCTGTATATCATTGACATGTTAATTAGTTTTAGGTGTATAACAATGATTTAATATTTATATATATTACAAAACGATCACAATAACTTAAGTTAGCATCTGTCAACATACATTCTTACAAAAACATTTTTTTCTGTGATGATCACTCTCAGGTTGAACTCTCTTACCAAGGGTTATTTTGAAGCAAAGATTTATCTCATAACACAATTAATGCAATGTATTATGTCCTTAAAAGTAAGGGATCATCTATGCTTCTTAGGTTCTCCACCCTGGAATTAAGTTCCCACTCTACCACTCCATGGTCCAGGGTTTTATCTCCTGGGAGGCCCTTCCTTTCCCAAGACATCCTTTGCCACATCTGCAAACAGGTACTTTACAATCTATCCTTCCTTGGAAGCTAAGCAGATCTGTCAGCCTACTTCTTAGGTGTAGAATTTTGGACCCAATGATTGGTTTTAAGTTCTTAACTCTTGTAAACTAGACTAGTAGCTTTCATGGCAGTTCAGCTTACAGTTTCAAAAACATAATTGTTAAACTCTAATCTGTTCTGTGTTCTAAAGTTATAAATCTTGTTGAGACAATGCCTTTCTCTCAAGTTAACTGCCAACACCTAGACCTTATCAGGCTTCTTGTCTAACTAAAATGACTTAATGAGTGCCAAATTAATCAGTTCAAAGGTGTTAATAAAGTGTATGCTAGCCTACCCCTTGAGTTAGTTTATCAACCTTTGCCACTCAAAACATTTCCCTTGGATGAAGATGAGAAATGGTGGTTTTTTCCCAGGAAAGGATGTACCCAGTCCCTACCTCCTGCAGGACTGCAAGTACCACATCCAACAGGGAAGCTCTGCAGAACATGCAGGACAGGCTCAAGACCCCCCTAACAGGGTCATATCCACAGGAGAAAGACAGGAAGAGAAACGCCAAAAGGGCCCATTTTGTATTTCTCTCTGGGACACAAAATATACGGGCTCCTAGGTCTCTATTCCACTGAGGCCAGCAAAACAGGAAGATCAGAAATCAGTGCAGCAACGGGGAATCGGGGCCCTTCCCAGCTTCTGCTCTCACATAGCACTGCCGTCAGCACGAAGCAGGAAAGAGCTCACCCGCTAACGCAGGCTGGCCACTCCCTTGAAATGGACAGCTAGTTCATCAGAAACTACACATGACTGGAAATAAGCTGGCACAGACCAAGACGTGTGGTGCAGGGGCAGGGAGAGCACACCCACAGTTTTCCCAGAAGACTGAACAGTGTCTCCCAGGGAAGACCCAGGGGTCCTGCCCTGCCAAGTGTAATAGAAGCCCCTTCTAGAGGCGCACGAAGGTGGTGCATGCAGTGCAGCCAGAAGGTGAATGACCCTGGACCTTGAACTGATAAAAAGCCAGAAGTTGATCCAGAAGGTGAAGACAGAAGACAAACATCAAACTCTGCTGAGACAAATTCCACCTCGTTCTCCTTCAGAATTTGCATTACCTTTTTTTCCCTCACATAGCCTTTTAACATTTCTCCTTTTACTTCAATTGTATGCCAACTAATTCACGATTTTTGTCTTTTGTTTTTATTCTATCTATATTTTTATATTTTTATTTTATTTTTACTTCAAATCTCACATTATACTCTTCCTTTGTTTTATTCCATTTTGTCTTTTTCCTGCTCTATCTTATTTTCACTTTAAACTTTATTTTCCGCCTTTCTATACCTCATTCCTTTTCCTTACTCCTACTGTTTCTCCTTCCTCTGTCCTCTCAAAATCATTTTCCTTTCCTTTAGCTCACATTCTTTTCCTCTTTCTTATAATATTTTTATTTTCTTCCCACCTTTATTAATCATTGCTTGTTTGGCGTGGACGTTGTGGTTATTGCTGTTTTTCTTCAACTTTATTCCTATTTGTTCACTATTTTTTATTCACATCTTGTGGGTAACTGTCCCCATCTTACTCCATTTTGCCTTCCTTCTGCCCTTGCTTATTTTTCTTTGGAATTGTGCTTTTTCTCTTCCTTAACCTGAATTCTGTTCCTTAATATCATTGTTTCTCCCACCTCTATCCTCTCAAAGTCTTTTTTCTTTACTGCAGACATCTCATATTCTCCTTTCTCTTTCTCATAATATTCCTGTTCTCTTTGCATCTTTATTAATCTTTGCTCATTTGTCATTGTTATTGACACTGTTGTGGTTTTTCTTCAATTTTGTTCCTATTTCATTACTTTTTATTTTATTTCAAACTTCATATTAATTTTTCCCTTGTCTTACTCCATTGTACCATCATCCTTCCTTTTTTACTGATGTTTTAAATTGGATTCTCTCCCTTTCTTCGGCTTGTTTCTATTCCCTACTCTTATTGTTTCTCCTCCCTCTTCCCTCTCAAAACCATTTTTCTCTCCTTTAGTCACCTCATATTCTTTTTTTCTATTTTATAATATTCTTAATCTCTTTCCACCTTTATTAATCTTTGTTCATTTGCTGTTGATTTTGATAATGTGGTGTGGGGGAGTATTTTAACCTACATGGGTTTGGTTTTCTGGGTAGTTTTGCGTTATTCTGCCAGCACCCATACAACAGCATACAAGATGTGGTAAAGCTGTGACTCCCTGTCAGCCAGCTGAAGGAGAGAACCTACCAACAAATGAGCCATCAATAATCAAAACCCAAGTACAAGAAAGCCCATATAAGCAATAAAGGGAATCTCTAGAGCCAGGAATAAACAGCTAGTAACATATAAGGGAGCTCCAATAAGGGTATCAGCTAATTTGTCAAAAGAAATACTATAAGCCAGGAGAGACTGGCAAGAAATATTCCAAGTAAAGAAAAGCAAGGACCAATAACCAAGACTATTCTACCCAGCAAGGATCTCACTTAAAATGGAAGGCAAAATAAAGAGCTTCCCAGACAAAACAAGGTTAAAAAAGTACATCTACCCCAAATCAGCATTGCAAGAGATGCTAAAGGGACTGCTATAAAAAGGAAAAAAGAGAGGGAGAAAGAAAGAGAAAGAGAGAGAGAGAGAAACACAGGTACTGAAAAAGTGACAATGAATAAGTACCTATCAATAATGAACTTATATACAAATAGATTAAATGTTCCAATCAAAAAGCATAGGGTATCTGAGTGGATAAGAAAACATGATCTGCATATATGCTGTCTCTAATACACCTATCTCAGAACAAGATATCTACACAGGCTGAAAGTGAGCAGATGGAAAAAAAATATTCCAAGCAAACAGATAGAAAAAAAATAAAGCTGGGGTAGCAATACTTATATCAGACAAAATAGACTTCAAAACAAAGGCCATAATAATAGACAAAGAAGGTCACTACATACTTAAGGGAGTGGTCCAATTAGAGGGTATAAAAATATATGCACCCAACATAGGATTACCTAAATACATAAGGAAAATCTTGGAGAATTTTAAGAAGGAGATTGACAGCAATATACTCATAATAGGGCACTTTAACACCCCACTGTCAATGACGGATAGATCCGCCAGACAAAGAATCAGCAGGCTGTTTTGGCAGTGAACAACACTCTAGATCAAATGGAGGGAATTGATATTTTCAGAACATTTAACCTCAAAGAAACGAAGCATACATTCTTTTCAAATGCACATGGATCATTTTCAAGGACCACATGGTAAGACACAAAACAAGCCTTTACAAGTTCAAGAAAATTGAAATCGTAATAAGCACCTTCTTGGATCACAATCACTTGAAACTAGAAACCAACCTCAAAGAAAAAAAATGAAAAACATTAAAATACATGGAGACTGAATAACATGCTTAAAATAATGAATGGCTTAACAATGAGATCAAGAAAGAAATCAAAATCTGGAAGCAAATGAAAATGAACGCACAAGAACCTAAAACCTATGGGACACGCAGCGAAGGCAGTTCTGAGAGGAAAGTTCATATCAGTATAAACCCACCTACAGAAGATAGTAAAATCTCAAATAAACAACCTAACCCTACACCTCCATGAACTAGAGAAACAACAACAAACAAAGCCCACAGTGAGTAGAAGGAAGGAAATAATCAGGATCAGAGCATAGTTAAATGACATAGAGACCAAAAAAAAAAAAAAATTGAAAGAATCAATGAATCCAGGAGCTGGTTCTTTGAAAAGATAAATAAAATCAACAGATCTTTAACCAGACTCATAAAGAAAAAAAGAGAGAGGACCCAAATAAATAAAATCAGAAATGAGATAGAAGTAACAACCAATACCACAGAAATACAAAGGATTGTAAGAAATTACTATGAACAACTTTATTGCAGGAAACTGGACAACCTAGGAAAAATGGACAAATTTCTGAAAACAAACAATCTCCCAAAACTGCATCAAGAAGAAGCAGAAAACCTGGACAGATGGATGACATCCAGCAAAATTGAAGCAGTAATCAAAAAATTCCTGACATTTAAAATCCCATGATGAGATGACTTCACACGTGAATTTTACTGAGCATTCAAAAAATAGCTAATTCCTATCCTTCTCAAACCATTCCAGAAAATTCAAGAAGAGGGAAGACTCCAAAACTCAACAAAATATTGCCAATCTAGATCCAGCAATACATTAAACAGATCACACTCCACGATCAATTGGGATTTATCCCAGGGATTCAAGGATGCTATAATGTTCACAAATCAATAATGTAGTACATCACATAAACAAAATGAAAGACAAAAATCACATAATCATATCAACAGATGCTGAAAAAGCAATTGACAAAATCCAGCACACATTTATGATAAAAAAAACACTTAGCAAAGTGGGAATAGAGGGAGCATATCTCAACATAGTGAAGGCCATTTACAAAAAACCTACTGCTAACATCATGCACAATGGGCAAAAACTAAAAGCTTTCTCCTTAAGATCAGGAGCAAGACAAGGGTGCCCACTTTCACCACTCTTATCCAACATAGTACTAGAAGTTCTAACCACAATGATTAGATAAGAAAAAGAAATAAAAGGCATCCAAATAGGAAAGGAAGAAGTAAAACTGTCATTATTCATAGACGACATGATAGAGTACATAGAAAACTGTATAGACTCTACCAAAAAAACTACTTGACCTAGTAAGCGAACTTGGCAAAGTAGCAAGATACAAAGTCAATATTCAGAAATTGATGGCATTCTTGTACATCAACAATGAATTATCCTAAATAGAAACTAAGAAAAAAAATCCCATTTACTATAGCAACAAGAAAAATAAAGAACCTAGGAATAAATTTAACCAAGGATATAAAAGACCTGCACTTGAAAAACTATAGAACACTGAAAAAAGAAATTGAGGAAGATACAAATAAATGGAAACATATACTGTGTTCATGGATTGGAAGAATTAACATCATTAAAATGTCCATACTACCCAAAGCAATCTATAGATTCAATGCAATTCCTATTCAAATACCAATGGCATATTTCACAGATCTAGAACAAATATTCCAAAAATTTATATGGAATCAAAAAGACCCTGAATAACCTCAGCAATCCTGAGACAGAAAGAACAAAATTGGAGGGATCACAGAACCTGATATTAAACTATACTACAGGACACTGTAATAAAGACAGTCTGGTATTGACACAAGAACAGACACACAGATCAATGGAACAGAATAGAAAACCCAGAAATAAACCCATGTTTCTATGGTTAATTAATATTTACCAAAGGGGACACGAGCATACAATGAAATAAAAACAGTCTCTTCAATAAATGGTGTTGAGAGAACTGGACTGGTATATGCAAAAAAAAAAAAAAAAGGAACTAAACCATCAACTTACCAGAATAAACTCAGAATGCATAAAGGCTCAAATATAGGTCATAATACCATAAAAGTCCTTTTTGTTTATTTTTTCTTTTGCATCCCTTGCCTGTGGAGATGGATCAGAAAAAAAATCACTAAGAGAAATATCAGAGATATTACTGAATATATTTTAATCTAGGAGTTTATTGGTCTTAAGTCCTACATTTAAGTCTTAATCTATTTTGAGTTTATTCTTGTATATGATGTAAGTAAGATACGGTCTAGTTTCATTTTTGTAATGTAGCTCCCCAATTTTCCCAACACCACTATTGAATAGACTGTCTTTACCTCATTATATGTTCTTGCCTCCTTTGTCAAATATTAATTGATCATATATATGTGAGTTTATTTCTGGGCTCTATACATCTGTTTTTTATGCTAGTACCATGCTGCTTTGATTACTATGGCCTTGTAGTCTAGTTTGATATCAGGTAGCATGATGCCTCCAACTTTGTTCTTTCTCAAAATTTCTGTGGATATTAATAGTCTTCTGTGATTCCATATAAATTTTTTGATTATATGATCTAGTTCTGTGACATACACCATTCGTATTTTGATAGGAATTGCCTTGAATCTATAGATCATTTTGGACAGTATGGACATTTTAATGATGTTAACTCTTTCTATCCATGAATGTAGTTTATGCTTCCATTTATTTGTATCTTTTTCAATTTCTTCATTATCGTGTAAGTTTTCAGGTACAGGTCTATTACCTCCTTGGTTAAATTTATTCCTAGATGTTTTTTAATGCAATTGCAAATGAGATTGTTTACTTAGATTATCTTTTGGATAGTTCATTATTGGTGTTTAAACATGCAACCAATTTATAAATATTAACTATGTATCCTATTACTATACTGAATTCCTTTATTTGTTCTAGTAGTTTTTTGGTTGAATCATCAGGGTCCTCTTTATACAGTATCACTTCATCTGCAAATGATGACAGTATTACTTCTTTTCAATTTGGATGCCTTTTATCTCTCATTTTTCTCTGATTGCTAATGGCTAGGACTTCTGGCACTGTGTTGAATAAGAGTGGTGACAATGGATATCCCTGTTTTTTCCCACTTCCAGTTTTTCCCACTGAGTATGATGTTAGCTATGGGTTTTTCATATATGTGATTTATTATATTATATTTAGGTATTTTCCCTGTATTTCCATTTTGCTGAAATTTTTATTATAAATGGGTGCTAGATTTTGTCAAATGCTTTTTCAGCATCTATTGATATGATCATATGATTTTTATCCTTTACTTTGTTTATGTGGTGTATCACAATAATTGATTTGCAGATGTTGAACCATTTTACATCCCAGGAATAAATCTCACTTGATCATGCTGTATAATCTTTTTCATGTATTCCTGTATTTGGTTTGCTAATATTTTTTTAGGATATTTGCATCTATGTTCCCCAGGGATATCGGCCTATAATTTTCTTTCTTTGTAGTGTCTTTATCTGATTTTGGAATCAGGGTAATACTGGCCTCATAAAATGAGCTTGGATGTCTTCCCTCCTCTTGAATATTTTTTGGAATAGTCTGAAAAGAACAGGTGTTTGTTCTTTCTTGAATGTTTGGTAAATTTCCCCTGTGAAGCCATTTGGTCCAGGGCATTTGTCTATTTGGAGTCCCCCCTCCTTTTTCAATTTCATTAGTTGTAATTGTTCTGTTCAGATTTTCTGATCCCTTTTGATTCAGTCTTGGAAGCTTGTGTGCTTTTAGGAATTTATTCATTTCTTTCATATTGTTGGCATATAGTCGTTTGTAATATTTTCTTAAATCCTTTGTATTTCTGTGGTGTCTCTTGTTACTTCTCTTTCATGTCTAATTTTATTTATTTGTGTTTCTCTCTTCTCTTCTCTTCTCCTGCTCTCTCATCTTTTTGAGTATGGTTAGAGATTTATCAATTTTATTTATTTTTTAATGGAACTCTGTTCTGGTTTGATTCATCTTTTGTATAGTTTTTTAAGCACTGATTTATTTATTTCTGCTCTGATTTTTATTATTTTATTATTTCTACTCACTCTGGGATTTAATTTGTTTTTTTAGTTCTTTTATAAGGTTAATTTATAAATATTGATTTTTATAAGGTATAAGGTTAATTTGGTTATTTAAGACTTTTTTTTGTTTCTTGAGGTAGGCATGTAATACTATGAATTTCCCTCTTAGGACTGCTTTTGTTATGTCTCATAGATTTTGGTTTGTTGTTGTTTTTATTTTCATTTGTCTCAAGGTATCTTTTAATTTCTTTTGACCTCATTGTTAACCCAGTCATTGTTTAGTGACATGTTATTTTGCCCCCCTTTCTTTTTGTTTGTTTATTTTTTTAGGTTTTTTTCTTGTAATTGTTGTTTAGTTTCATACCATTAGGGTCAAAGAAGATACTCGATATGATTTTAATCTTAAATTGATTGAGGCTTGTTTTGTGTCCTAACTTGTGGTCTGTCCTAGAAAATGTTCCATGTGCAGTGGAATAGAATGTACATTCTGCTGCTTTAGGATGAAATGCTCTGAAGACATCAATTAAATCCATTCGGTCTAATGTATCATTTAAGGCCACTGTTTTCTTGTTAATTTTCTGCCTGGAAGATCATCCATTGGTGTCAATGGGATGTTAAAATCTCCTACTACAACTATAATACTGTTGATATCTACCTTTATGTCCATCAGGTTTGCTTTATACATTAATATATGTTTGGTGCATAAATGTTTACAAGGGTTATAGTTTTTTATTTGATTAATCCCTTTATCATTATGTAATAACCTTATTTGTTTATTGTTATAGTCTCTGTTTTAAAGTCTATTTTGCCTGATAAAATTATTGCTACCCTATTTTTTTTGTTTGTTTTAGTTTGCATGATATTTTTTCCATCTTTTTACTTTAATGGTTTTTTTCCATTCTGAGGTGGACTTCTTGTATACAACATGTATGTGGGTCTTGTTTTCTTATCCATTCAACTACCCTAAGTCTTTTTATTTGAGCATTTAATCTATACATGTAAAGTGATTATTGATAGGTATATATTTACTTCCATTTTATTCTTTTAACAATGTTCCTCCTATTTTTATTTCTTCTTCTTAAAGAAGTCCTGTTAACATTTCTTAAAATACTGGCTTGATGAAAATAAACTCCTTTAGCTTTCTCTTACCTGGGGAACTCCGTACTTCTCCTTCCATTTTAAATAGTAGGCTTGCTGGGTAGATTAGTCACCATTGTTCTTCCTTGTTTTTCATCACCCTGACTATTTTTGCAGATTTCTTCTACCCTGATATGATTTTGTTGAGAAAACAGCTTAACAGTCTAATGGAGGCTCCCCTGTAGGTAACTTTCTCTTGTTAGTTTTAAGAGTCTCTTTTGTCTTAACCTTTGCCATTTCATCTTGTTTGGGACTCTCTACACTTCCTGGACTTTTGTGTCTTTTTCCTTCACCAGGTCAGAGAAGTTTTCAGTGTTATTTGTTCAAATCAGTTCTCAATCTTCCTCTCTCTCTTCCTTCTGCTACCCCTATGATGTAGATGTTGTTACATTTGATGCTCTCCCAGAGGTCCCTAAACTACTCTCATCTTTAATTTTTTTTCTTTTTGCTGCTTTGATCGAGTGTTTTCTGCTGTTTTGTCCTCCAAAGCACTGATTCAGTCCTCTGCTTCACACAGCCTGTGGTTGATTTCTTTAAGTGTATTCTTCACCTTAATTACTGTATTCTTAATTTCTGACTGGTTCTTTTGTATGGTTTTTTATGTCATTTTCCTTTTATGTTTACTGTCTGTTTGTTTACTTCTCACTGAGTTCATGTATTCTTCCCCTAAGTTCCTTGAACATTCTTATAATCATTGTTTTAAACTCTGTATCCAGTACATTACCTACATTGCACTTAGTTATTTTTCTGCGAATTTCTCCTGTCCTTTCATCTGGGGCATGTTTCTTTGTCTCCCCCTTTCGGCTGCATCTCTGTATTTATGTCTATGTATTAAGTAGACCTGCTATGCCTTGGTGTGGTAGCCTTACATAGCATCCCTAGGTGTCTTGTTGGGCTCGGTGGTGCAGTCTCCTTGAACACCTGATCTTGGTGCTCCAGAAATTATTCTGGTGTGAGTTATGTGAACCCTACTGATGTAGTTGAGTCTTGATTGCTGTTGCCCTGTCTGTGAGTGAGGCTGACTTTCTCTCTGACTGAGTATGTGGCTCATCCCCCAACCACAATAAATAAGCTGCTCTGTGAGGGCTGACCCCACAGAGTGGAATCTGCCCCAGCAGAGTCTGGAGCTACTGAGATCCTCTTTTGGGTGTGCCACTGTTGTTGCTAATTGGGTCGTACTCTAATATGGCCTGAACCTACCACCAGTGTGTTGGTTCTGGGGCCTCCTGTGAGGGCCTCTGGTACAGGTCTGTGTCAGGTGCTGCCTGTGACTGACCCAGGGCTTTCTCTTTGGAGCTACAAAGTGATCCACAGTGTGCTGCTACTTCTGCTGTGCCTGGGTGTGTATGGGAGGGGCCGGTCTGCTCAACAAGTCTGTCTTCCACCAACACTGAGCTGAGGGGCAGGTCAGCAAAAGGCCCAAGGCACTCCACGTTTGGCCTCCACCTGCTGGCTGCCTGTTGCGTTCAGGCACTGAAAGAGCCGCTGGTGGTATGCAAGTTGTGTGAGATACATTCTCTGTGTCACCCGGTCAGGACAAGTGATGTTCACCACATTAATACAAAGTCACACTCAGCCCCAGTGCTGGGTCCGTAGCCCCTCAGCAAAAGTTTCAGGGCACACCGAAGCCAGCCGCCACCTGCCGCCTGTTCATGTTACCATCGTTTAAGCTATCACTGTGTTGTGCTTAACTAGCCGTATTTTTCTATTCTCACAGGTGAAGTGTACTTTTAAACATTTCTCTCATAACTTTCTTTATAGGCAAGACTTCAAAATACGACTGCCATACTTTCTTCATCTTTGACTAAGCTTTGTGACAACCAAAGCAATTGAAACTTTAGTTAAAGCCTATACCTATATCTCTAGACTCAATGATCTAACACCTAAACATGTATATTGTTGACTGTCAGCTTTAATTTCACACACATCTGATTGGTAAAGAGCCAAGATGTCGATTATGCCAAGTATGTTGGATATGTGCAGAAACAGGAGCACCCATTCCCTGCTCTTGAAACTATAAATCAGTTTAATCTAATTTTAGAGTAAAATTCAGTAACATCTAGTAAAGCTGAAGAGTATGTTGTCTATGACCCAGAAATTTCATATTTTTTAATAAAGTTTTCCTACCCACATACCTGAGAACATGCTAAAGGAGGTTTATCACAGCATTATTTTTAAAAGCAAATAGTTTTAAATGACTTAAATGGTTAGCAATTAGAAATGGATAAGTTATGGTATATTTCATATAATGAGATTCTAAATATCAGTTACAATGAATAAACTACATCCGCTTATATCAGCATGGATAACTTTTAAGAACATTATTGGGGAAGAAACACACTTCAGCAGTGGTATTTATCTGCCACCATGATATTATTACATTGCATTTCATTGAGAATGATGGTAGAAATTGTCCCAGAGGATGTCCATAAAGTCTGGAAATACGTAAATATAACACCATCAAGGACAACTTCTATCTGCAAAAAATAAATAGTAGTATATATGTTTTCAGACTTTATGGACGCACTATGGTATGAGATGTGCCCCAGAATTAGCACTCAATCAATGGCTAATGAGAATTGATAGGTAAATACCCTGCCTTCCTCACTACTTCGGTCGGGCATTTCTGAGGTACGTGCTCTCGTGGCTTCCACAGCTGGATCAAACTTCTGTCCTCTATACTGGTAGCTGGCTTGAAAGCACCTTCGTAGACTGCCTTCACTTCCTTGTCGCATTTCCCCCCAGGCCCTATTAGACCTTCTTCACTTTGCAAGTAAACAACTTATACTGTATTCTTATTTAAGAGTCAACATCTGAAAGAACCCCAATTAAGATAACAATGTTGCCTTTTTATTCTACCTCAGCTTCTTAGAAAAGCTTACAAAGGATTTGATTGCTGTCAAAGTGAAGTGAGGGAACTCTTTAGTTAAAATGCACCTTGAAGGTACCCTGGCATCTGAAAACATTTCTGGGGATGTAAGGATCCATGCCCAACACCCCGCCCCCCCAAAATAAAAGTACCTCCGAGCTTACGTTCCCTTGGTACTGTCATTTATATGTGACATACCTTTGATTCTGAATTCAACTTTACCCTTAGTTCTCATCTGCTTGCTGTTTTAAATTCCAGCTTCTGAATTCCGGCCCAATACTACACCATGTCATGCTCCTGCCTCCGCTGTTGCGAAGTCTGCACAGAGTATGACATAAATAGCACCCTGGGCGGCTCAGCAGCGTCTAGAGCACCTAAAGGGAGGAGTTGAAACTACCCAGCACTTTGCTTTGGCCTTTTCAATTCTTGAGAATTTCATTTGGTTGAAGGAATCAAAGCCAAAGGATAAAAGCAAAACTTAATAGAATGGAGATTATCTAACTGTTATTTCCTTCCTTTGCCCAATGATTAAAATAACAAAGCCGCTTACAATAAAAGTCATTAAAGACACTGCTGAAAGTGCCAGTGTTTGAACATGTTTTATTTAACAGTGAAATCAAAATCAGGGAGACAAAATTCTTTTTGCGGGCTTGAAAGTTGATATTTATGCATATGTAATTTTCTACCATTTGGATGGTGACTGATTCAGAAGGGCCTGGAATTTATTCACCGCTCCTTCTCTCCCAAGTTGACCAAGCAAGTTTAGTGCCCTTGTTTCACAAAGGAGCTTGCTTAATTATAGTTGCTGGTTGACCAGAATTCACTGGCAAAGTAGGACGCTCAGAGCCCCGAGGCAACAGTAATGTTGGTACAGACATATGAGAGACCGGATCCAGTTAGAGATTGTGCAGAGAATTCTTCCAGCTCCTGTCCTGCCTTAGCCAGTGGTAAGCATCTTGTCTGAAAAGAAGAACATAATAACGAATTTGGTTTTGATTATTTTTAAACCCTTGATGAGCCATGGCTGGAAGCTGTGCCTGTCTTTTCAGAGAATGGGAAATGCTGGGAATGAGGGTTAAATTACGCAAGGCAAATTATCTGGGTATTATTTTTCTTGATTTTATTCATAAGTGTAGGAATGACCTTACGAGGAACACATATGCCCCATCACGGTACTTGTCAGTCCTGGCTGTAGGTTAGAATAGCCTTGGAAACTGTCAGTACCCCCTACCCCCACCACAGAGATTCTGGTTTAATTAGCCTGGGATGTGTCCAGGGCATGAGTACTTTTCAAAGTTTTTGAGGTGGTTCTACTATGCTCCTGAGTTGCGTTTAGAGCAAGACAATTTGAGTTCTAATCCTGGCTCTGCCCATTTAAGCAGTCTTAACCTCTGTGGAATTATATCAGTCCTTGAAACAACTAATTTTAATTTCAGATATTGATGTATACCTTATAATGTAAAAATCTAAATATAAATTTGATCATTGTCTCTGATCTCAGCGATTAATTAGCTAGTATGGAGGGCTGGGGATGATCACAAATTAACTTTAATGCAGAGATTAATTGATACATATAAATCATGGAAAACGATGGCATCGAGCAATTGCCTTTTAAAAAATGTCAATCTCAAAAGAAACTGATTTGAGCTCAACCTCAAATAGGGCATTCTAGTTAAAAGAGCAGCATTTGCAAAGACCCTGGAGAGTGCAGAGAATGGGAAATGAAAAGTAGTGTTGGGTGGTCATGTCGATTGATACAATAGGGAAGAAGTTATGAAAGCTTCCCAGGACCAAATTGTGAAGGGTTTTAAATACTAAACACTCAAGTATAAGAGGAATAATAGAAATATGGTAGCAAAGTCAAAAATGTTGTGTTTTACATTTTGAGCAATATTTTCCATTTACCCTTTAAGCTTCTACCTGGGTCATTTCTATAGAGAGGTTATAATTAGCAAAACCAGGAATCAAACTCAAATGTGAAAGCAGAATCCATGACGCCTTAAATATCTCACCATATTGCTTGAGGCTTCTCATATATATTATGATGAGATAAATCTTTCCTATCTTATAAATTGGCTGTGATTGATTGAATGAGATAGTATACATATGATGTTTCATTACATGCCTGATACATATTAAGTGCCAGGTAAATCATATATTTCTGTCCTGTGGTGCTTTCAATCCAGCATCACAAGCATGCACACTCAGCATTTTTTCCTGCAGTGCTTAGTTACACACTGACTGACAGTCTCCATTACCCAGATTCTTAGCATAATTTCTCAGTCCTCTCATTCAACTTAATTTAATAGATATTTATTGAAAGCTTACTAGTGCTCAGCAGACCACGTAGGAGGCCCTATATTAGGTATAAGAGGATACAAAAATGAATATTGGATACTCTCTGCCCTCCAAGAGTCTGCAATCCAATGGTTGAAATAAACATATTCATATTCATAAATATCTAATGCCTAGTTCAGTGTGGACTTAGATTTGATTGCCTGCTGGAGGCATATATAGGGCAGATGTTAAAGTCTTACAGTTTTGTACATTTTGTTTTTAAGTAGGCCTAAGTATACCGGATGATTTAAGTTGGAAATATTTGGAAAAAAACCTACGGTACTTTGGTCCAGAAATTACATGAGTTATAATCAAATTATAACTTAGAAAATAGAGGGAAACATGTCTAATTGCTCAGTTTGTGATTTTTATCTATTTCTTAATAACCAAGCAAACACAAACTAATTTATCAACTGGACAGTTATACTGCCTTTCAACATGAGTGTGTCCAAAAATATCAAGATATATTTTATAGAATTCGGTAAATGAAACTTTTATTTCCTCCAGTAAATTATCAAGCAGTAACTCTTGTCAGTTCTCTAAAGTTGCAACTCAAATCACTGAAGTAGCTTACACATTAAACACATCTATAAAAATGACAACACTGACAAATTGTCCCAGTAAGTCTTCTGATTAGCACTGGCTCTGTTTGTTTCTTCAATCTTAAATGTTTTATTAAATATTTTGTTTCTTTCTCATAGATACAACCAGTACTGGAAAATTAACTTTCCTGAAGCCTAAAATCTATTAATAGTTGTTACAAAAACTTGAATTCTTACTTGGGGTACTTTTATCTTCCATATTGTTTATGCAAGTCACCTAATTCGCATTAGCTTATCTCCTGGAGAAAATAAAACATGCAACCATTGGGGCATTATTTATCATTAAAGAAAAATAAACATATCTAAAAATATTATTACCTAATCAGGAAATATACTTGAAAGGAAACCCTCAGAAAGCCAATATTAAGTTCTTTACAGTCATTTAATAATTCTTTTTTTCAACTTAAAGGAGCAGAATTATATCTTTTTTATATAATACTAAGCTATTGTAATTAGACTGTTTGCCTCTCCCATCGCACTGCACAGCCTCAGCGTTCCCAGCTGAAAGGCAATAACACATATTGATGGAAGCTAAATGTGGCTCCCGCAGTGCTGTTCTGCGCAGCAACACACGCCCTCGCATTTCCCACGGCCTGAGTGAATCCTGGTGCAGAGGCCCGGAAGGATCAGAATCTTCATCGCTAGCTCATAAGCTTTGATTGCTTATTATCTGTTGTCGAGGTACTCTGTAATGGGTACACGCATAGCCAAACATGCTGACAATGCTGCTTTTACACCTGAGGGTTCCACTTGGAGCAAAAGAAGGAGCCTCAGGAAGATGGCGAAATAATGGAGAAAGTTGTGTTTTATGAAGTTGGGAAAATTACTGAAAGGCTAGAAACATATAAATATTACCCATCATATACAATTCGTATGTATTCTTCATGTAAGAAACTTCATTATGATACTCAAAAATAGGCTCTCTTTCTGTGAACAAAGATCATTTTTATTGTAGAACTAAGAGAGAATTGTTGACAGTGATTGAGAGAACACTACGAAGAAATTTGGGGTCAAAGCTCTGGTAGGGATATCCGGAGGGTATGTTGGGGAAAGAATGTTAAGGAATACATCTTCTCTAGTGAACCATGATAACAATTTACTGATAACTGAGCTGGAAGATAGTCTAACCTCCATTGACTGTAAGAGCCATATTCATTCAATCAACAAACGCTTACTAAGTAAACGCCTATTGCCAGCTGAGTAAACTCCTATTGCCTAGGCACAAAGGACAAGTCATAAACAAGAATGATGTTCCCTGCTCTCAAGAATAGCAATAAAAAAGTAAAGTGATACATGGACCAATTAAATTCAAATTGTAGTAATGTTATGCAGAAAATAAAAGCATGTGATGTAATAGGGAGAGACGGGTTAGAGAATCAGTCCTAACACACAAATATTTTTGATATACGGAAGCAGCACGAAGGCCTGTATAACTAAAACACAACGAGGGTGGAAGAGAGGAATGCGAGAGGTAGACAGGATCGGCCCTTTAGGGTATGTAAGGAATTTGGATATTATTCAAAACGTAATTCTAGTGATTAGAGGGTTTAAGCAGTAAAAATACTTTGCTCTAGTCTCCACCCTTAAATACTGCCTTACATTTGTAAAAGATCACTCTGACTGTAGTGTTAAAACTACGTTGGAAGGTGGTGAGTGCAAAGTAGAAAAAGCCACTGGAATAATTCAGGAAAATACAATGCTGGTGAAGTGTACTTGTGTTAGCAATGGAGATGGAGATAAAGGGACAGATTTAGTATCTATTTCAGAGTTAGAGCATGAGGAACTGACATACTGATCTGTCTGCTGGAAGCAAAGTTAGGAGACGATGCAAGACTTTTGATGTTTATACAGATTTTTTGTAACTGTGGAGAAGTTGACACAAAACAATGTATTATACCCAATTTTGAACAAAATCACAGTGTCTGCTTCAAAAATACTACAAGTGACTCTGATTATGTTACTTCAAGGACAAGGAAAGAGATTAAAGAAAGGTCTAGCAAAAGCTAATGAAATGTTTAAGGGGTAGGGATCTGTGGAAGGCTTGTGGTACGGAGGAAAAATGCCAGCCCAGAGAGTAAGAAGACTTGACGCCAAAGCCCAAGTCTGTTTCTATCCCAAGCGTAATTCTGAGGAATGGGCTTTGTCTTTGAGAAGTTCTGTCTCCTCCCTTATAAAACAGGAGTCCAATGTAAGATTAACTCTATAGTCACTCATAGCTTAAACGTTTCATTATCCCTAGTAGTCTTTTGCTTTGGAAAACTGATGGGTGAGACATAAAAATGTATACAATTGGGTGTTCTAAATAGTTTTTTTTCACTAAATTACAAAATATTTTAAACCTTGGAAACAGTCTAGAACTTTGAAAATAGTAACTTTTATTCCTGTGAAAAACAACACTGTTTAAGAAATAGTGAAATTATTAAATATCTGCCTTATATATTGAATAGCTATCCATTCTCCAAATAGTAATTACTTTCTTTTGTATTAGGCTCCAAAAATATAAAGAGCCTTTACATGATTAGATAGAATCATGTATAGAGGAATTATTGCATAGCTCTTACCTTGTGCCAGATACTAAGTGCTTTGGAAATATTAATTCTCAAGACACCCTTACAAGATAAGTGTTTTGTTTTGTTTTTTTAAATAACTATCACATAGCTGAGAAAATAAGACAGAAATTAAGTAACTTTCCTAAGGTCACAAAGTTAATAAATGGTTAAGTCAAGATTTGAATGCGGGATATCTGGAACTAGGGCCTCTCGATCCTTAATGATACATTGTATCTAGGGTTGATAAAGTCCTGTGTTCTTTCTTTGATGAATCGTTCCCCATCACCATTAGGAAAAGAACAAAGAAACTCAAATTCCATAAAAAGGGTTGTGAAGAAATAAAGGAGAATTTATGAACCAAAGACTTATTATATAGTCAGCAGAGATGACTGAGTAAACTGAGTATATGATATATGTTAGTTGAGCAAATTCATGCTGGAATAGATTTCAAGTGGATTCACTTACAAACAGGCAGGTTTTCCCTACTAATCTTTAATATGAATTGATTAGAGTGGTTTAGAAGATATAATTTTACCAAAGAATGAAAGGAAAAGAGGAGAAATGTTTGTTGGATATGTTGTAGAGATATCTACCAGACTTGTATTTTCTCAAAAATTCACATAAAAATTGTGCAATTGTATGTATATCACTTTGTTGTAAACCTTGGCCTTACTTCAATCAACAATTATGTTACTACAAAATTAAAATCACTTGCTTCAAACAAGAACTTGATTTGGAAGATGTGGAAAGATCACTTCCCCTGTATTACATTTCTTCCACAAAGCAAACCTAATCCATTATTTTTAAAATTTTGTTTCATTTGGTTTGATTTACTGTGTGGGAATATAAAAGTTAAAAATATCAAGTACAATTATTGAATAAAATTAGACATTGCAAAACAAACATAATTTTGTTAAATTCTAAAGTTCTTTTTTGACTATGTAAGATAGAATTTATTTTGTTAATTATACTTACAGTATTATACAGTGCATTTTAAATTCAATTTATTTGGAAATGGCAATTCATTTATGATACGTACACTCATGCCATTTAAGGACAGGGATACATTCTGAGAAATGAGTCTTAGGTAATTTTGTTGTTATTCAAACATCATAGAGTGCACTTACGAATCCTAGATTGTATAGCGTACTGCATACCCGACCGTGTGCTATAGCCTATTGCTCCTAGGCTAAAAGCCCATACAACACGGTACTATACAAAACGACCCAAGATTAAATCAAGCACAAGAGAAAGTGATGCAATCAAAGGACACAGTAACCATGAGGTGTATGAGGTTGCTATCAGTGTAACAGGGCATATTGTTTTAAAGCAAGTGTTTTGTATAAGTAGAAAGACAATAATAAAAAGCATAGTATAATAAATATAAACCAATAACATAGTTGTTTTTTACTACTGTGTTATGTACTGAGCGTAATTGTATGTGCTATTCTTTTCTATGATGGGCAGCACAGTAGATTTGTTTACAACAGCATCACCGCACACACCTAAGTAATGCCTTTCACTGTGATGCAGGACAACTAAGACTTATGTAGGTGATGGGAATTTTACAACTCCAGTATAATCTTTTAGGACCACTGTCATATGCTATGCGTGGCTTGTTGACCAGAACAGCATTAGTTAGGCAGCACGTGACTGTATTTGGTTAGCCATTGTAGCTGCTTGCCTGATTAGTTTGGGTACAGGAGAATTTCTTTCTTGGCCTTGTGAATTTTTGTGGGCAGGTTGACCTTACAACTTATGGATCTAGCCTTTATCGATTGTTTATAATGAGCTAGGCACCAACTAAATGCATTACATAAATTATATTGCGCATCATCCCAACAGGTAGGTTTGTTGTCTTCTTCACTTAACAAATAAGTACATTTATACTTGCAGGGGTTAAATAATTTGCCTAAGGCAATATACAGGGTCCAGCAGAAGTAAGGCTTGCATGAGTGTGGCTGGTATAGTACATGAATGTCTCACACAATATAGACAGCAATTTGTACATTTCACCTAAAATGTCATATGGCGTGCTTGAGTGTGATATTGTCATGTTACGGAATTACATACTTATGATTTTGTAATAAAAAGGGGGTGTTATTTATGCTGGACCCTGTATTTTAACCAATCAGATTTAGATATAAGATTTCTGTGTCAAAAGCCCAAATCTTATCCATAAACATATAGTCAATTTAGTATATGAAATATACTTAATCAATATGTTTAAACTGCACTTAATCTATACCTTGTTCTTTGTCCATACTATTTTTAGAATCATTTCTCTTCACAATGTTGCTTTTTCCACTTTTCACCACTACCACTCTCATTTAGTTGTTAAATATTTCTTCTTAGGATCAATGCCTTGGTCTCCCATCTGGTCTCCTCACTTCTTTATCTCATACTATTTAATAAATTTGGTACACTGTCATAAGACTTCAGTTTAAGTAAACGTATGTTCCTTTATCCAAACACTCCTGTGTTCTTTAGTGTAAATGCTATAAAATTCTTTAAGCTGTCTTGTAAGACTCTTGATAGCCATTCCTCACTAACTACTTTATATCTCCCTCCTTTCCACTACCGGTTCTTCGTCTTGTCCAAGTTGGTTTCCTCTCTGTGTTTAGGAGCCCGTGATACTCATTTTCTTTCAATATCTTTTTTTTTAATTTCTCATTATTCTTCCCATTCCACCTTCCTACCAAAAATGTAACATCTCTAGGTTGATTTTAGATACTCCATCCTATATTAATATTTTTCTTCTTGAAACTCTAGGTATGGTATGGATAATAATCTATACCATTCATGCAGCATTTAATCACATAATGTCTAATATTATCACATAACCTGAGGTGTATACTCATTCACTATTCAGAGCCTGGGTCTTACACAATCTGTACCCCTGACTTCTCTATTATATGCTGAGTGAATAGAAACTGCAGTCAATTATACTTTTACCAAAGTTGTTTCACTTGAGAATAATCAAAGGTTATTGTACTTGAAAATGCAGTATCGACTAAACAGTTTTTGCAATAGCACCATTATTTTTATATTAATACTCCAGTTTGTAAAGATGCAACAAAGAACAATCACATATGTATTCAAACTAAAATGTGTAGTTAAACATGGGAGCTGAATTTATTCATCAACATGGCAATTTGAGACAGAAGTTCTAAAATTGCAAACTTCAAAATAAAAGCATGTGTTACAATTTAGGATTAATTTCCTAAATAGTCAATGCTTGAATATGGTATTGCTTTGATAACCAATATAAGAAAATGTTATGTTAATTCCAGGTGTCTTTTGTAAGTGTGTTTGCCCCCTTAAAAAAAAAAAAAAAGCTGTAGCAGAGTATTTATAATATAATAATACTAAATAGAAAAATTTTGTTTTTGCAAGCCAAAGAATATCAGAGGCCACTAATTCATTTTTAATCACTTAACAAATATTTATCGAGGACCTGAAATATACTAAGCAGTGTATTAGAGGATGAGATTTTTAAAACAAAGATATTCTCACGCATGCTCAGGTCCTGTTGCGGCGGTCATGGAATCTAATCCTTTGCAAAGCAATCACATACTTCTCCCTGCTAAAATGGAGGTGCGTGCAGTGTGCACTTGGAATAGAGAGGAAAGACAAACAAACTGGTGTATGTCGGTGATGCAATCGTTTTGGTCCAATAGCATGTTTTATCTTTGTGTCTAATTTTGCTCAGTGTCTAATTTTCCAATTTAAGAAAATCTGATATACAGATGTTGAAAATAAATGATAAAGGAAGATCTACTAAGAATCGCCCCATAGTCACTGCGAAATTCAGGCTCAGGCCAACAGCATTACTCTGTGGAATGCTCTACACGTGTGGGACTAGGTGTGAGCTGAATCAAGAGACTGATCAGACGCATCATATCTGTAAAACTTGTATAACCTTGCGAGTGTCTGCTGTTGCTGCATACGATGTTTCTTCCTTGAATGTGCCTTTGTGACCCGTGAGCATCTCCTATCCAAACTATGTTGGTTCAATATAGATACTGGATAGAAGATGTTGTTCCACTTTACTTCAATATTTATAGAACATTCCAATGAAATGTAAACCAAGGTTTTGGAAAAACATTTAAAAATATTAATAGAAAGGTAGTAAATAAACTACTATTTTGCAACATCATTAATTGTTATTTAGTGTACAAACATTAATTTTGATGCTGGAAAAATGTAAAGCTCAAAGTATAGTTATGATATTCAAGTACTACAGTTTAACTGTAAAATAGAGGGCTCTTTATGGTGGAAATGCATAGGAAACACCCAGTCACACTTCAACCAATGACACAAGTAATCATTTCAAGCTTCTATGGATAATAGGAAGAGATATACCTGAATACGTACTTATAGGGAAGATAGATATTTTCAATGAAAAAGTTTAGAAATCCTAAGTTATAGTGTAGTATTTTATCTTTACAGTTTTTAAGAAAAGATGGTGACTACTTGGCCAAGTTTTATTCTAATATATATCTATGTATATATACATACATGTATATATGTACGTGTTTGCATACATACATATATATTCATATAATGACAAGATATTGGCCTAAAGAATCAGAGAAACCTGGCTTCAAATCCTGGCTTGTTCATGTTTATTTCATCTCTGTGAAATGAGGATATTAATAACTATATCATTGATTTTGTAAATCAAATAGAATAACCTTTGAAAAACACCAATTTGTAATAGACAATAAATTTTTATTATTATATTGATTATGCTTAGTACCTTTATAAAAACAAAATGTATGCTTTTCTTGATAGTAAAAATTTTATGGTATATAATTCAATAATTTTCACATTAGTTTTCTGCACTAATCAGCTACATAAATGCCACAAATAGAGGACAGCAAGACTTTCACAATTGTCAGATTGAAGAATGAATTGTGAGTTTGTTGCTAAACCAATAGAAGATACGGTTGTCAAACTTTACTGAGTGAGATGTCAGAGTACATGAGACTTTGAACAGTGATGAGAAAATGTATAAGTCATGCATATAAACCATTTTATGATAAGTCTATTCTTCAGTTCTAGGTTGAAAGATAAAATGCCTTGCTTACTTTTTCCATGAAGCAAGGTGGTCACATAAATCATCTTTTATGAAAAAAAAGTTGTGTAATACATTTTTACTTCTAATGATGGAAATAAAGCTCTATTCATTTTTGCTTTTTACAAAAAAGAGAAGTGTCTAAGAAAAATGTAAAATTGTTATTTAAAATCATATCCATTTATTAAATCCTACAAAAGAGTTCTTTTTATTACAAGTTATTTATTATCTGAAAACCATCACCAATTGTCCTTTAAAAATTGTGGTTTACTCCTCATTGCTCTAGGTGACAAAGTAGGCATGTTGTTCCAGAAACAATGGGTAACCAATGTACTTTATGATGAAAACTCAGGTTATGGATTAGAATGAACGTAGTCCTTAATCTTGGGCTCTCCTACATGTGACTTAAAACATGTGTTCCATGTACTCAGTGCTGCTTAAGAAACTGCCCCTAAAACTAATGACTTAGAAAAAGAACAATAATTTATTTTGATTAAAAATTTGTACGTTGGGCAAAGTTCAGCAAGGACAGCTCATCTGCTTCATGTAGCATCAGCTAGGGTGGCTCCCCTGGGGCCTGTAGTATCTACATTCCAGGCAGTTCACTCACCTGACTGGCAGGTGGTGCTGGATGATAACTGGAAACTCAGCTAGAGCGGTGGGCTAAGGGCGTATGTTCTCCGCACCAGCCTCTCCACGGCTGCTTGGCCTTCCTTTGGACATGGTGGCTACCTTTTAAAAGTAAGCATCCCAAAAGAAGCAGGCAGAAGTTCAATCACCTTTTATGACCTAGCCCAGGAAGTCATATAGACTCACTGTAGTCACAAGTGTCCCAGATTCAGAAGGAGGGAACATAAACCTAAATTCTTTACGGAAAGAGTATCCATGAGGCATTGTCAGAAGCATGCCTGATGGGAAATATTGTCTTGAGGCCCTTTTTGGAAAAAGCAATCTTCTATAGCAACTTAATATCTCTTCATTTTAGTTTCCATCTAAACAGTAGTATGCTAGGCACCCTTCTGATCATTTTACACGTTTGTTAATTAAATCCTCATGGCAACCTTTCGGTTAGGTACTATAATTTATCCCCATTTTATAGATGAGAAAAATGACATATGTAAAAATGAGTTGCCTCAAATGACAGTTAAGAAAACACAGAAACAGAACCAAAAGTCATGTAATCTAGTTCCAAAGACCACATTTTTTATTATTCTTTATAAATAATTTTTATAAAAATAACTAAAAAATTATATATAAAGTACCTTGCAAAACATCTGACTCATTCTGATTACTCAATATTTATAAATGGTTTGCTGTAGCTATTATTACTAATATATTACAGTGAATTACTGATTGTATTCTGTATGGGGATGGTATACTTACTCTTAAAAATAAATTTACTCTGACTTAAGGAGTATGCAAGAAAGAAATATTGAAATAAAAAGTTAGAAACCATCATTACAGTATGTCTAGAAAAAATAGTGATATAAGAATAAGAATCTTTGATTAGGAAATAAAAAGTTAAATAGCATCTTAATTTGGTATACTTGAAAATATGATGACAGATTCAACCAGCACATTTTTTAAAAGCACTGCTAAATATTAAGGAAGTGATATCAATAGAGGCTTAAGTTTGGTTGACTAAAATATACCTGAGAGCACCAAATTAAATACAAATTGTATCAGAAGGTGAATGTAGGAATACTTAAAATGTGGTATGTATTTATAGAAAAAAGTATGGTTAGCTTTCATTTGTACTAGTATTACTACCAGGTTATATTCAAAACGGTATTAAAAACTAAAATGTGATCTACTCTTACAAACTACTAAAATAAACCTTTCTGTCTTCATACCTTATCTTAATTCCAGATCAAAAATACTTACCTTACTCTAAAACTAGGAACAGCTTTAGAAATTTAACTTTGCAAGTCACCAGCCTCAGACTACTAAAGCATTTCTGACTTTATATTCTAAGTAATGCCCTGTCCTTGAAACTTGTCAGTCTCTTGAATGAATGTACTCTTTTCAAATTATATGTAACATATAAATTATGAATCTATAAATGAGAAAAGGCGGTGGAAGATAAAACTAAGTTCTATTATATCTACTTTATGCTTGTGAATGGCAACTCACCTAGGTTTGCCAGTATATATCACTATTTATTTTATGTTAATAGTAAAAGTTTCACATAGTAAAAAACCAAAACTTCTTTACCTGACCAAAATAATGTTATACTGAGTGAAATAGGCCATAAGATCTCACTTATATGTGGAATCTAATGAACAAAATAAACTGATGAACAAAATAGAAACAGCAGTATGTATACACAGAATAGACTGACAACTGTCAGAAGGTAGAGGGGGACTGGATGAAGGAAAGTGAAGGGATTAGCCAAAGAACCTACTTGCATAACCCTTGGGCACAGACAACAGTGTGGCGATGGCCACAGGGAAGGCGGGCAGGGGCTGGGTGAAGGTGGGCAAAGGGGTGGTTGGGGGTGGGGGATGGAGGTATCTGTAAAGTGTCAACAATAAAGTTAAAAAAAAAAAAACACTTCTAGTCTGAGACCTGGATAGTAGTCCTTTGATTCAATTCTCCAGGTCTTTGGTACATTAAATGGAATCAGACCAACCTCTGTGCAGTTTGGGAGAAAGTGCAGGAGTTCGTAAGCAAGTGTATGGGATTACTTTCCCAAGCCGCTCTCTCTCCCTGTTCTTCTCAGTACTTTCCGGTTCCCTATGACTCCTCTTTCATGCCTCTTGGTTAGAAGGTTGGCTGGGCCTTTATTTACTCTGCTGTGCACTTCTGAAACTGGATCTGCATGGAAGGCCAAGGGAGAGGAGGACAGTTAGAAAAAAAATGCAGGAGAGATTGCACCCTCTCAGAATCACATTTTCAGTGAAGGAAGAGGAAGATTTTCCTTCTTAAGAATGTTGGCTCATGTCAATTCCCATCACTAGCCATCACCACCACCACCACTACTACATGGCTACTTGAGAGCTTAGCATGAGAACAGAGGGTGAAAAAAAGAGACACAATGGAGGAAGGAACTTCCACCTTTTTCCTGTTAGTAGTTCCATTTCCCACTCCCAGAGCCAAGATGAGCAGGCTCGTCCTGGAGTCCTGTCTGTGACCCGCTGCCCACTTTCAGCCCATCCCAGGCTACAGCCCAGGCATTCAGGGAAGGAGCAGGGAGGTAAAGAACAGAAGGACGATAAACTTATCACCAGCTTGGTAATTCTTCGGACTTTGGTCTTCGCCAGTACTTCTGCTTCTACTTACTTTTCAGAGTCTTCAAATATCTGCTGGGAGTTTTGTGCCCAGGGTTTATGGATAAGTAAAAGAAAGAGAGTACTTTATTCCATGCTTGCCAGAACCAAAGCCCCTTCTTTTGATCTTTAGGATGAAAGCCATGTAGCCAACAGTATATTGTTGGTCTGATGCATTTTCTATTTGCTTATTTAAGAGAAAGTCCGCCTGAAACATTTCTTTGGTGACAGTGAGAAATGAGAATCAGTAGCAGGGCATTTTTATGTGCATTACCTCACACAAACATTTTAGTAAAGCACCCCCCACCCCAAAAGGAAGGTTAGGTCGAATATTTTGAAGTATAATCCACAATTTATTACCAATAGACTTGTGTTTGGTCTTGAAATTTTCCTTGGGTTATTATTAATAGGTTATTTTGAGGAAACAAAATATTTATGTTTATTTCACCTTAGGTTTTAGGTTTTTATTTCCTTTTCTTTTTATTTTTCAATTCTCTAATTTTCCCTGCCTTCCCTGCTTACATGACAGCAAAATTTAATTTGTGTTACTGTAGAACAGAATCTAGGAAAACAATCATGATATTGCCTTTTCTAACTTCTTATATTTCATGAACTCTAAAGTTTTGAGAAAAGAAGTAGTTCACATATTTTATTGATAAGTCATTCAACTTTTCTAAACCTACTGGCTATTGAACATTGATGAGGAAAGGCAGTCAATTATATTAATATCAGTTGCTGTCACGCAAAGCACAGTTCAGTATTTCATCAAATAATAAGAATGACTTGAACATTTCATATTTCATCATTTCATCAAATTATGAGAATGATGAGAACAGCATGATATGCCAAGTAATATTTATCATGTCCTTTGTCATAGTTTCTTGATAATAAAAATAAACCTAAAAATCATTGCTAGCAATATGTATAGCCTAACCATTCAATTTTTAAATTAAGTATGTGTGTAGCAGGTCATACATTTCTTGATTTTGTTTTAGAGACATGTGTGTGCGTGTACTTTCCAGCTGTATTTTAATCAATACTCAGAGACTTCAGTTTTCTGAAGACTATAAAATTTCAAACATCTGAACAGGAAATTGTATTGCAAAGTATGTATTTAATTAGTATTAGTGGTATTTCAATAACTATACTCATATTGCATGTGCCTTTAATACATGCTTTTCTACAAAAATTATTTTACCTTTATATTATATATGTATTTTTTGTTGTTATTTAAGTAATCACATAAATGTCTTTTTTGAAATAGAAAACTATTTTAACTTAGATTATTTATTATGTAATATTATGAAAATATTTATATATTTTGCATTCTGTAGATCCACTATTACCAAATTACATTGTATTTATTGTAGCATTCTTGATACTTTTATCACTTCGTACATGGTAACAGAAAATCAAGAAATCATTTCACAAACACTTCATAACTAATGACTTGCTTGTAATTTGATTTTTTCCTACTGAATATACTGACTCCAATTATATGATTAGATATTTAGGAAAGTGTAAACTTCTTGTTAAACATATCCATTTACTTTCATTAACTGAGAACACTTCACCAAAAAGAATAAGGGGATATAAAAGATTTACACTAATGAAGACAAAGCATAGGGTGGAGGGAGAAGAAAACATATCAGGTGAGAAAGGTTGACATCTCAACAAAATTGTAGAAAATGAAAATCAAATGGAGGAGTGATAACTCACTTAGCAATGGTATTGGGTTTGACTACCTTCAGGGAGAGAAGCTGCTTTCACTTTGCACCATTCCGTTTTGTACATGCCAAGGAGGGGAACTGCTGTGTAAGAAGATATATCAAAAAGGAAAAAGGGCTTTATGGACATGGACAACAGTGAGGTGATTGCAGGGCAGGGGAGGTATAAGGAGGTTAAAATGGTAGTAGAAAAAAATGCAATAACATTTTTTTTAAGAAAGAAGACATGTCTATGTTCAGGTATAGTAGATACTGCCAAATAGTTCTCCAAAGCGAGAGCACCAGTTTAAACTTCTCCAGCAATGTACGAAAGTGCACATTACCCCACATCCTCACCAAAGTTAGTTTTGTGTGTCTTTTTTACCTTAGGCATTCTGGTGGATGACAATAGTATCGCACTGTACTTCGAAATAAGTCTTTAAAGCATGTCTTTAAGAAGCCATGTGTAGCAAATAGAAGTAGGACCTTATAGAAGGGAATGAAATTTGAAGACAGAAAAATAAGAATTCAAGGTGACTAAGAATTCACTTGCAACCAAGATATAGTAACAGCTGCTGCCTGAAATAAAGAAAATCCATTCAAAATATATGAAAACTAATAATTTTAATTTATTTGTCAATTAAATAAATGTATATATAAATTTATATTTACATAAAACATCAGGTAATGTAGGACAGGGATCATAGAGAGATGGTAAGTAAAGGAGGAAAGCTCTATATTTAATGTCTTGAGAGGTTCCATGCCACTTGCTACAGAGAGGAGGGACCCTGACAGGACCCAGCAGACCCTGTTCCTGGACTGGGAAGACAGGTGTGAGAGTCCATGTAGTCTGAGACAGCTAGACTTCACAAGGTGTTGCCTGAGAGAGTAGAGTGCTGCTCTGAAAGAGGGCTCCAGAGAGCCCCAGACGTCCTCTGTGAGTGTTCACCTGGGTTTTACTACTAAGCAGATAAACTGACAAAGAAGCTAAAATAAGATCATTAAAAGCATGCAGTTATTCTAAAAGAAGGAAGAAAAAGATGAAAATAGAACAAAGAACAGATGAGACAAATGGAAAACAAATAGCAAGATAGCCTTAAACCTAACCATATTAGTAGTAGTCATATTAAATGTAAATAGTCTAAACATGCAAGTTTAAAGGCAGAGATTGTCAGCTTAGATTTTTAAAAAGACAAAAAGACACAAGTATGTACTACATATAGGAAACATATTTTAAATATAATAATTGAAAAGGTAAAATACAGAGGAACAAGCAAACTTTGGGGGGTTAATGGATATGGTCACCAACTTAATTGTGGTAAAGTTTTTACAGTTGTATTCATATTCCAAAATTTATCAAATTGTATACTTTATGTACAATTTTGCATGTCAATTCTATCTCAATAAATCTGTTGAAAATAGTATGGTATATATGGGAAGTGGTAAGAAGTCTAAAATTTCTGTATAAATGGAAAGTGAGTTTGGAAAAATAGGTGTGCCCTCCACTGTGAAGAAATTTAAATGCTAAACTGAGATTTGACTTTATTCTAGAGACAAGGTATTAGCAAACTTTTTTTATAAAGCTCCAGATAGCATGTATTTAAGGCTTTGCAGGCCAATAGTCAAAACCAAAGATACCATATACCTATACAATGACTGAGGAGTAGATTTGAGCAGTGGCGGGCAGACCTGAGATGATTGCAGTAGTACAAGACAGAAAAAAGAGTGGAGGGTATCATGGAACACTGTAGTTAAATCTAGTGGGAGTTGCAATTTCAAAAGGGAAGTCCAGTCTGGGGCGGGGCGGGGGGCCTCATTAATATGGCAACATTTGAAAAAAGATTTGATGAAAGGGAGCAAAAACCATGCAGATAGCTGGGTAAGAGCAGATGCTAAAGGCCCAATGGCACGAGCAGCTTTTGGGTGTCTAAGGTTCTAAAGTAGGCCAATGTGGTTGGAGCAGAGTACCTGAGGAAAAAAGAGGTAGAAGATGAAGGAAGCAGAATCACAGGGAATGGGTGGGGAATAAAATTTTGCAGCGGCATGTAGGCATTTAATAGGACAATTACCTTTACTCTAGGAGAATGGAAAGCCATCGGAAGGCTCTGAACCCAGTAGGGACATAACCTGATGTATATTCTAAGGATATCACTGACCCTTGGGTCGAGAATAGACTGTACACGGGCGAAACCTTAAAGAAGTGTGAGGAGGAACAGCTTCATCTGCCCTGGATGGACCTGCAGGCAGGGGAAACCCATGGCTGAATTTATAACACAAGATAAATATTTTAAACTGTAACCATAAAGATGATGGGAATTCATAAATGTTTTTCCAGTAGGAGTAAGTAATGAACAAATTTATGTGTTCCAAAATTGCACTGTCCTGTGTGGTAGCCACATAAGGTTATCGAGCACTTTAAATGTGGCTAGTTTGAATTGGAATGTGCCATTAATGTAAAATATTTTGGGGATTTCAAACACTTTGTACAAAAAAAGCCTTCCATAAAAATCAAATAATGTAAAATATTTCAAAAGTGTGCTTATATATTGAAATGATAATATTGTGGATTGATTGGGTTAAATTAAAATATATTGTTAAAATCAATTTTACCTGTTTCTTTTTAGTTTTTAATGTGGCTACTATAATTTTATTATAAATATATGGCTCACTTTATATTAATATTGGACAGAGGAGGTTTAGAAGATTACTGTGTCCCCAGAGTATATTAAACTGCTCAAAAATGGATGCTGAGAGACCAGTTATAAGGCTATTTTCAAGAAGAGTTTAAATATCACTAAGCTATTCTAAAGTATTTAAGAGATATCCTAAGCATTTTAAGAAGATTTTGAAAGGAATGACAAATTAGCTGAAAACTCTTCAGATAAAAATTATTTAAATTCTTGTTTTAGTTAACAAAGAAAATGAATAAAAGATAACAATGTTTTGCTGCACTAAATTAAGTTATAAGGGGCTACTTCATATGCCAAATGTTTATGGATGAGATTTGAATGGCTAATAACAGAAAGGAAACAAAATTTTTATAGCTTTTGTCTATGTATCTAATAAGTTTTATATCTGTACTTAGAGTAAATCTTTACTTTTCGTTTTTTGTTTTTTTTAGTTTTACTGAGAAATAATTCACATACATTCCTGTATAAGCTTTAAGGTGTACAGCACGATGGTTTACATATATTGTGAAATGATTACCGCAGCAAGTTTACTTAACATCTATAATATCATACAGATACAAAAAAAAGAAAGAAAACTTCTTTTATAAAAACTCTCAGGACCTACTCTCTCACCAACTTTCCTGTACATCATACAGCAGAGTATTAACTATCCATCATGTTGTACATTACATCCCTAGTAATTCCTTATTGTATAACTGGAAGTTTGTACCTTTTGACCACCTTGTTCCAATACTCTTTCATCCCTACACTTCCTCTGGTAACCACAGATCTCATCTCTTTTTCTGTGAGTTTAGTGGGTTTTGTTTGTCTTTTAGATTCCACGTATAAGTGGAATCACACAGTATTTGTCTCCACTGAACTTTTAGAGTAGTCCTATAGTATATAAAGTCCTAATAAATTTATTTTTTTAAATGATCTTTTCCAAAAAGTGGTCAAAAAGACCTTTATGATAATATTTAAATTACATTTAAAATAACATTGGAATACATGGATACAAGCTCCCCTTTTAAATTTGCAAATTCTCTATAAATTGATTGGTATATTATATTCATAAATATTATAATAGATTAAATATATTATTTAAATTTATATTTAAGTTCAACATTTTAAATTATTTGGCAAAGTGTTACAAATGTATTGGGTTGACCATAAAATCAGTTTAGTTCTGTAAAATAAAAGACACAATTTTCATTTTTACCAATAGCTTTATTCATTTGGATATTTTGAGTATATTCACTGTCTTCCTCATGCTATAGTACTTATTCTCAATTAATGTCTCGGTTTGATCGCCATCAGTGAAGCATCACCCAGCGAGAAATCTCCAGCACAAAACAGCAAACCACTTTTAACACATTCGATCAGTCACAGCACCTTCTCCATACACTGCACAAATCTTTTTTTGTGTTTCAGTTGTGTTTTTACCTTTCT
Organism: Mormoops blainvillei; assembly: GCA_004026545.1. Taxonomy (NCBI): domain Eukaryota; kingdom Metazoa; phylum Chordata; class Mammalia; order Chiroptera; family Mormoopidae; genus Mormoops; species Mormoops blainvillei. Next base: position 60,118 of record PVJD01004572.1, on the reverse strand, counting down.
CGAAATAATAAAAGCATAATATGCCAAAAATGTTGCATATTTTCTTCCATCTTCAATATTAATACAGCTACACAAAAATTCACCAATTTTGATTTTTTTTTAAATGCATGCTGATATGACAGCTGTGACAAGACAATCTAACCAAATTGTTTCAAATAAAGTTAAAGACAACTTAAATGCTACTAGAGCCATCTTTGGAAAAATCCAAACACACTTTTTGACCAACCCAATATATTATGAAATATACTTAGTTATTTTGAACTGTATAATTAAGAAGAAAATAATGATTTTACTGACAAAATCTGTATAAACTGGATTTATTTAATAGCTTATGATACAGTGTCTTGTAACTATTGTCATAATTTATGTTTAGAAGTTAAATATTTTCTTAAAAATATTTTATTTATGAAAATGTTAGTGGAGTAATTATATATTATTTATGTACTCTGCATTTGGGCAGGTTTAGACAAATACATACTGTTCTTTTTTTATTTAAAAAAAATTTTTAAGTCAACTCGTAACTTCAGGCGATTCTAACATGCAGCCAGAATTAAGAACCAGTATTGCAGACAAGAGCTTTTCAAACAGAACGTGCATGAAGCTCCGGGGAACCTTGTGTAACTGTAGATTCTGATTCGGTCCATCTGGAGGGCCTGAGACTGCTTTTCCAGCGTGAGCTGATGTTGCTGGTCCAGGGAACTGCACTTTGGGCATGGCCATCCTTCCCAGACAATATTCCCATGAAACCCCAAAATGATTACCTAGCAGATAAGAGCTTTTTGCCCAGCTTCTCTAGTGGAAAGGGCTGCTTTTTGTTTTCATTTTTGTTTTGTTTTTTTTAATACCTGAGTGCACAGGAGAAAGAACACTGCCAGTAGAACCCTGGGTCCTTCATGCCTCTTCTAGAGAAACAGCCTGGGGTGGGAAGAAAAGGCCTGGCGCCCAGACTCTGGAAAGGTTCTTATTCTTATTCCCTCTTTGCCCCTCCCCCCCACCTTTGCTCTGTTTAATTTTACATATTCAAGGTTATTTTGTTCTTCTTGTTCTGTACTGTCCCTGCCTCCACCCCCTCCGTTCCTCACACCCTTCCCTCCCCAACATAGCCATCTGTTAACCCTGCCCAGCCTGAGCTTGGGCTAGGGCCACTGGGCTCCCACCAAGTGACCAAGCTTGATTGCCCTCATTGGCTTTGTTAGGGGCCAGAGGCCCCTTGGACCGGCGAGGCCAGCCCCAGCCCTGGAGAAGCCCACCGTTGGCACTGGATTAAATTCCAGAGGCCACGGTGAGGGCGTGCCACCCCTGCGTGCTGCCCCCACCTGCCCTGTTGCGGTAATCACATCCGCAGTGGGGCAGGCCTGGCCAGTGAGACCTCAGCCAGAGGGACAACCTCCAGCCTAGAGAAGTGTTTTCATAAGTGTTTATCGATTAGCCATAATAGTATTAATTAATTTATTGTCAAGTTAGAGAAGGGACTGTGTTGTTATTTATGTACCACTACTCATAGCCTCATAAATACTGACTTAATATTTAATAGTAATTTTACTGTATATTTTACTCCTTTTAAATTATTAGATCATTTATAAGAAGTACTTTTATAAAAGCTAACAAACTATTAAAAATAATGGTTATAACACGTGTGTGTGTGTTTGTGTGCCTTCCTGGTGTGAGTATACTTCCAGTATAAGTAAGAATTGCATTCACTTAGACTTGCACAAATATTCATCGACATTTGAACCTAGAGAAAGATAGTTATTTTATTGGGACTCATTTAGGTAGGAATTAACTTTGCTTCAAAAAATTAAATGGCAGTTGCTCTTTCTGTCCTAAATACATAAACAGAAGCCTTGAGCATAAATTTATTGTTAAATTTGGGTTTTTGTATATTTTTAAATACAGTATTTTGTGAAAATACATTGGGTTAAAATAGGTAATATGTTAAAACATTTTGATATACTATATCACTGGAAAATTACTTTAATTTTGTATAACAGTGTTAATTTAGAAAATGGCCAGAAGTGGTTTCTTTAAGACCAGAAACAACTGTCCTTTATCGTTCAGGACCTTGGGTACACACCCAGAATTGGATCCTTTTTTCTAGATCTTCCATTCCTGTAAAAATGTACACTGAAAATGACAACATAGATTTAAGAAAAGATGAAATGAGGTTCAATAAAACTTTTCATCACATAACTTATTTATATTCATTTTTTGTGAAAATTTACTCATTTGCATTCCATTTTCATAATTTTTGCCGTATGTATATAGCACATATACCTTATTTACTTAATATTTGTTCTCCCATTTTTTAACTAATTCAAAATCTTAAAGTAAATTTATTTCAGTATAATAAATAGAAAAATTAATATGAACAGAAAACCATCACTGCCATTTCAACATCAAGAGGATTCCCAGGTTTGGGATATTTTATTCAATGAAAGCAGATCAACTGTGAAACAGCATGGCTGTGAAACAGTTCAGTTGTTTAACAGCGTGGATGTGGAACATCACAGCTGTGGAACAGTTTGGGGGATGTGGCCCAGACAAGGAGGCTCCAATGTCACAGCTTCCACGTCACCGTTCGGCTCAGGTACTCTGCTTCACTTTGCTCCAGCAAGACAGCTCCACGGCAGTGTTAGAGCTTCTGCCAAGGCAACAGTCTTCAATAGGAACTGAAAGTGTGCTCCGAGAGACAGAGGGGAGACGGGCTTAGAGAGAAGTTCCCACCCCTTGTCAGTGATTAGTCCATTTCTCTGCAAATTACTCCATTTCCAAATCGTCGTAGTTTGATTGGTCCAAATAGCAGCATCCAGATTGGTGAGAATGGAGCCATTTTAATTGGCTGGTGAAAAGCAAATGAGGGTATAACTGCGTAGCTCTGAGTGGATGGGGAAAGTCTCAATCTTAGTGGTAGAATTTTGACCCAAGGAGCTCTCTTATAAGGGTCTACTCAGAAGGCAGGAGCTCAGGGCAGCACAATGGCTGCTAGACTCTGGTTATAAATTTGGGCTTAATCAACCATAATCTTGGCAGGTATATTCTTCTCAGGGTCAACAGTTGTTCGGCATAAAAAAAAATTAAAAATAAAGCAGTGTTATCAAACTATAGCTGGATCCTGCTTGCTAAGGTCTCTGAATGTAAGGCCAGACCTCATTTTGTTAAAAACAAATTTTTTTTAGCCTTTAAGAAAGGTATTAAAGATACCCTAGCACAACACTGGGATTTTCTCCTTGAGTATTCAGGAGGGCTGAGAAAGAAATGGAACATAAATACATTTTTAACAGTAATTCGATGTTATTTAATGCCATCTTTCAAGACTACACGAAATGATTTTTTTCTGCCAGTTGTGGACATCCCCACACTTTGATAAGCACTGCTATTTTATATATGTGTGTTTCAGGTATGCCTTTTCAAATTAACAACCTTAAGTAAAATGTGAAGTCACTATTGTGTTATTAATTTTGAATAACTAATTTAATTAATTAATATTAACATATATTGACTTTTCTGTGTGTAACACTGAACTCTGAGATTCACAGTGTGTTTAAATTAAAATATGTTGTACAGGTGCAAATAAAAGAACTCTAGCAATAACAAAAAAATATTTTTCCTATTTTTGCAGCTTGCAGACCAGGATTCTATAAAGCATTTGCTGGGAACACAAAATGTTCTAAATGCCCTCCACACAGTTTAACCTACATGGAAGCAACTTCTGTCTGTCAGTGTGAAAAGGGTTACTTCCGAGCTGAAAAAGACCCACCTTCTATGGCATGTACCAGTAAGTCTATATATTTTGCATTTGGAAATCCTATTTCAGACCCTTTTGATCTCTTTATTCTATTTTTTTTAATGTAGATATACAAAATCCTGTACCATTAATGCTAATTGTCTTTGATAACTGTCAAGGAAAAGGTTTCACTTTGTTCTCAGCAGTTTTAAGCAGCTTGCAAAGAATGTGTTTATTCCTCAAAATTCACATTGATCCTAGACATGCAAATACCACCACTGGCTTGGAGACCTGTAAATTTTCCCTAACTATAATTGGTCCTTAGGAAATTAAAGTCGTTTAAAGCTACCTGAGAATTTATAAGCTAAACTTTTCTTTGCTTTAACCCTGACCATTTTTTAGGCACTTCAAATTAAGACCATCAAATTTACCCTGTGGGGAAACTTCCAGATGGAACAATAGCCATTGTGCTATTGTTTTACAGAAAAGTTTGAGCTTTCTTTGACACTTTTTTTAAAGGAAGTTATTTTTGAGTTTTTTCAAATTTCGTCTCTCTCTCTGCTTTTGGGGTTGGAACCAATAGAATATTAAATCTGAATGTTAAGATCATTTTAATGCATACACTGAGAGTTTTAAATTATTTGTATCCTTCTATTATGAAAATATTGTGAAATATCTGTACATTTAAAAAATAAAAGTGAATGTATTAATGCTAGGCTAGACAAAAGTAAAATGTCACCTTTTAGATAGCTATAAAAATCTTGTTAAATACATGAATAAGCTGTTGTAGTAAAAATGTGCCCATTATTTTAATGAACTGGTGCCAAAATATTGCTTTTCTTATGTAACAATTCCTTAGAGGCAAGAATAGATTGAGAATAATGTAATGTTACATATTCCTGAGAGACAATGGACATGTCCCAAATCTAAGAACTGCTTTCTTATATTTGTCTATATTACTATAGACTTTAATATAAAATATTTTTATGAAGACATTTAATAAAAATACACCTTCATTAGTATGTGTAATTTTTGCTTTTGGGTTGGAAATGCTGAGAGACTACTTTATTCAGAAATTGGTAGCCTGGAAAATTACTACCTAGATATTTTTTTGCCCAGGAAAATATGTTAAGCTTATAAATAGGGAAAGAGACAATTCCAAAATAATTTCTCAACTGATACTGGTTTTGAACAGGAAGAGCTTGCTATTACTATACACAGGTAATCCTTCTTGCACAGTTGCTGTATATGATTATATTATACTGCGACCACACACTGCAGCTTAGATAGATGGTAGAGTTTCAAATGACTACAGTACTTCCAGGCAAGTACTTCTCAAATCCTATATCAGAAACTGAGTGGAGATTCCTGGGGGAGTGATAGAGGAGAATATCCGTCTTTTATTTTCTTAGATCATAAAGAGACTGTTCACAAGTTGAAGGAATATTCTGGGTCTTATCAATATAAACCTTTAATGAGTTAGTAGCCTGGGTGGTTAGCAAAGCATAGAGTTCTTTGGAGTGAGAAACTAGTTAAGGAAATAAGCATGGAATGCAACAAGGTCTAGGAACCTGGTAAACTAATCAGTCATTGTTGAAACAGATATGTATACTTACCAGCTTAATGTTTTCTGGGTTCTTTTTTAAAATTTTCTTCCTTTTTAAAAATTCCTTTTTTATGCTCGGTAATATAAATTATGTGGTTTTTTTAAATGCTTGCCTGCCTTAGCTATACTAAGGGCAAGTCAAAAAAAAGTTAAATTCTGGTCATTGTCGTGCAGTGCTTTAGCCAGGGGACAACATTCTATGTTGCCATCACAGATTAAGAGAGAGAACTGTAAACAACGGTGAAAGTTGTTGTTGTTTCTCCCCAATCCAGCCCTGGGAGGTTCTCCTCTCGGGGCTTCTACTGTTTCCTCGAGGGCTTCTTTTTCTTCTTTTAGCAAAGACAGCATAGCGTGTTAGTAATTTGCCATCTTTCAGAGTCAAATTATCTAAGTATGAATCTTGGTTTCAGTGCATACTAGCTGTGTAACCTTGGACAAATTATTTAACCTCTCTTATCTTCAGTTGCACCATTTGTAGCGATAATCACAGTACCCATCTCATTCTTTGGTTATGATGATTAAATAAGGAAAAGTGTTAAGAACAATACTAGCACATAGTAGGTGCTACATAAATGTTTAATACAAAAAGCTGTTCTCTTATAATTTATTTTAAAATAATTTCTGATAAGTCAGTATCTATGTTAATATTATTATTCTGGGCTCACAGCTTCCATCATCTGCATTCCTACAAACAAACAAACAAAAAAAATAGTGTACTGAGTTTTTAAGATACTTCAACAAAATATATTAAGTCCTGTATCCCTATGCATATCTGATGTCAGTAAAGTTTTTGAATTACGCTCTGATTAGATCAGAGACCCTTGTAGACATTACAATATATTCGGGAAAGGCAAGGACCATAAACTCCAAAGCACCATGGCTCATAAAAATTAAAAGATTAGATTATCAGGGAAGAGAAATCAGGAAAATAAGAAGTCAGGAGGTCATTAAATAATTAGACAATTAGACCCTGGTCCTCCTCAGAGGACTGCCAGGGTAAGTTTACCAAGACATAGAACTTTTGAAGCTGTGAATCAAACAAGTAGTCAACATTTCCTGTCTTTCATTAACCACAAATAATAGTCAAATTTTAATAGCTGCAGGCTCCTTTAACTTCTAGATCATGTATGTATGAATTAGCCATTCTTTAATGCCTTTATTCCAACAGCATATTATCTAAAGGTCAGAATTTGGGTCAGGTAAACAGCCAATCCCAGCACTTTCTGGTGTTTTTGTCAGTCATTTTAAGCATTGGAAACCGTGCTTTCAGAGAATCCTCCAGGGATTTAAAAGGAGGTGTTTTGTTTTTCCCACTTAGTTTCAGGGGTTGGGAGATTTTGAATCTATGAGTTTAAAAGAAAATGAAGGACAAAAATGTTGGAAATGACTAACCAGGACTTTTGGCTGAAAAATAGAATAGTAAGGAAAGAGTTCATAGACATATGGTACATGATTATATAAATGATATGATATTAAGGACTGCAAGAAGTCATTGCCTACTTCTTAGTGCCAACAACCACCCTTAAGTTTCTGGTACAACAATTCATGTGATGTCATCATTATAAGTTCTATAAGTTAATGAACAAAATAAACAAACAAAACAGAAACAGACTCACAGATACAGAGAGCAGATGGACAGGTGTCAAAGGAGAGAGGGTCCGGGGGCTGGATGAAAAAGGTGGAGGGATTAAGCAGCCCAAATTGGTAGGTACAGAACAGTCACAGACATGTAGAGTCCAGCATAGGGAGTATAGTCGACAATGTCGTGATAAATACGTAGGGGGCCTGTTGGGCATTTGAAGCAGCAGGGGGACCACACTGGAAAGTACATGATTTTCTGACTCGTTTGCTGTACACCTGAAACTAATACAAAATAATATTGAATGTTAACTGTAATTGAACAAAGATAAATATATATTAAAATGTTTTAGGTTTTATCATTTCTTTGGGTTTTCACTATGGAGATAGATTTTTTTAATTTCACAATCCTGAGACATATAATATACATGATTTAAGTAAATATTTTTGTTAATATATATTCTTTTAGAGCAGTTTTAGGTTCACAACAAAATTAAGAGACAGTATAGAGGTTTCCAGTATACCCTCCTACATCGGTCTTGGATAACCTCCCTCGTTATCAACATCCTCCACCAGAATGATACACTGGTTACAATCGATGGGCCTACATCGATACTCCACAATCACCCAAACCCATAGTTTACATTAGGGGCTAGTCTTGGTGTTGTGCATTCTGTCAATCTGGACAAGTGCATAGCAACGTGTATCCATCAGTATAGCATCGTAGAGAACATTTTCACTGCCACAAAATCTGCACCCTGCCTATTCGTCCTTCCCTCCCACTGACCCTTGGCAACCATTTATCTTTTTACTGTCTCCATACTTTTGCCTTTTTTAGAATAACATATATTTGGAATAATACAGTATGTAGCCTTTTTAGATTGGCTTCTTTCACTCAGTAATATTCATTTAACATTCTTTCATGTCTTTTTATTACTGGATAGGTTGTTTTTTAGTGCTGAATAATATTCCATTGTTTTGATGTACAACAGTTCATATATCCATTTACCTACTGAAGGACAGCTTGGCTGCTTTCCAGTTTTGGCAATTATGAATAAGCTGCTAAATACAAATATGTAGGTTTTTGTGCGAACATAAGTGTTCGACTCCTTTGAGTAAATCTCAAGAAGTGTGGCTACTGGATCATATGGTAACAGTATGTTTAATTATATAAGAAACCACCACATTACTATTTTGCATTCATGTCAACAATGAATGAGAGTTCCTTTTGCCTTATGTCCTTGCCAGCATTTGGTGTTATCAGTATTCTGGATTTTGGGCTATTTCTAATGGGCGTGCGGTGGTATCCCATTGCCGCTTTAATTTGTATTTCCCTTATGACATGTGATGTAAAGTGTCTTTTTATATGCTTATTTTGCATCTATATATTGTTTTTGGGTGAGGTGTCTACATAAAGGTTTTTAGGTATTTCAAATGGCTACAGTTGAAAACAAAAGATGTTCCTTATTCAGAGACAATCCTTTGAACAGTTGTATTGCTGGTGGTGGTGGTGTGGTAATCTGGTCCTTTATCCTTCTGCTGACCTGGATATTATTGTTAATTTCCTCTTTTGACATTTTTTTTCACTAACTTCTTGCTCACAACCTATAAGTATACTCAAACTTTTATCATTAAAAAAAAATCTCCCAGCCCACCATTTGTTTTTCTCTTCCAAAACAAACACCCTGTGAAAGCAGTTTTCATTGGCTGTGGCTACTTCTTCACTTTTAACTTAATTTTTATTCTACTGCATTCAGATTCTTGCTCTTCACTTTACTGCAATCATATTTTTCTCCCACTGCTTCAAGGAAACCATATGAGAAAAATTCACCAATGATCTTATTTGCCATTTTGCATTAGAAACATTTTTGTGCTATTATTCGTGACATTTAAATCTTTTGATTACTCCCTTTTTCTTAAAATTATCTGTTTCCTTTCAGTCTAAGACATTTCAATCTTCCTTCACTCTCTTAATTTTCTGACCATTACGTTTGTCGCTATTGATAGTTTCTCTTCTTTTTTTAAGAACTTTTTTTTTAGATTTTATTTATTTATTTTTAGAGAGAGGGGAAGGGAAGGAGCAAGGAGGAAGAGAAACATCAATGTGTGGTTGCCCCTCACACACCCGCTACTGAGGCCTGGCCTGCAACCCAGGCGTATGCCCTGACTGGGAATCAAACTGGTGACCCTTTGGTTTGCAGGCCTACGCTCAATCCACTGAGCTATACCAGCCAGGGCAGTTTCTCTTCTTTCGCCCACCCATGAAATGTTCATTTTTCTCACATTTTTTTCTTTACCTTTTTGTTTTCCCACACATTCTCTTTCTCATGGCTTCAGACAGCACCTGTAAATAGATGATAGCTATATTTTGTCCTTGTCCCAGCCTCCTCTCCTAAGTGTTCAAAGTGTTCTAGCAAACAAATTATGGATCTGACAGCCCATTTGTCCTGTGGAAACCTGCTTGTGTCTCTAACCTTCTAGCACACCATACTCCCCTTGGTTATTAAACTCATGGACTTACAAGGTGTTCAGCTTGTTCTTATCCTTAGGGCCAGAAATTTCTTCTACTTGAAACGCCCTCTAGGTCTGCCCACGGTTGTTTTCTTTCTGCGATTCAGGCTCCAATATCAGTTCATAAGACAGGCATTTCTTGGCCATCCATTCTAAAACAGAATCCCTCCCAGTTACTCTTTTTTTTGTCACGTGTTTTACTTTTTATGAATTATATCACTCTTTGAAAAGATCAGATCATTTGTATAATTGCTTCCTTATTTATTGTCCTTAAACCCTTACTAGATTGCAAAGGCCATGGGATCATGAATGTTCTTTCTTTACTGTATCTTTTGCACTAATAATAGTCCCTGCCAGATACTAGGCACTAAGTAAAAATGAACAAATAAACTAATAATTTCAAGCTCAACCTACAAAAGCCAATCTTATTTCATTCTACCCCAGACTGCTCATATACCCCAACTTGTTTTCTTATCCTGGTGAATTCTCATCTACCTATCCATCCAATCCAGAAAGTTTAGACTCACAGACCTACCCCAACCTCAACCTGTTCAAGTGGTCACAAGACCTATCAATTCTACCTCTAAGCATTTCTTCAGTTCATTCTTTCCTGTCAGTTCCTGGCCCTATCATTTTAGTTAAGGTCCTCAACTATCCTTTGGACTAATTTAACATCTCAGCAAGTCCCCTTCCTTGTCTTTCATCCCCTCATATATTCCAAACTATTACAAAGTATTATTGCCAAACAAAAACAATACCTTGATCATATTTCTACCTCTTCCTTGTAAAATTGTTCAAAATCAAAAATTGTAAGAATCAATTCAAGGACATACAAAGTCCAGCCCTGGTCTGTCTCTCCCTCTCCAATTTTAACTGTATTAGGGTCTCTCTAACAGTCCTGCTATATAATTATACCAGCAGCATAATTCCAAGTTTTGGTTTTCTTGAGTTTTTAAAAATTTATTGTGTCTTTTTTGCTTAAGCTGCAAAGTGTATAAAGAAATTATGAATAAGTAGTTTAAAATGAAATACTGAAGTGTTTCCTTTAGTTTCTTAATCTACTTTATAGACTCTTAACTTTATTTCTCAGGTGACTCATTCATGTATATTCTGTGCTTTAAAGGATAAGCTGTTGGGGACAGTCCACAATATCAAGTCTTGGTCAGTTAAGGCTGCCTCCGAGAGCCGTTCAGAGCACAGGAGACACTGCTGCCTGCCAAGAAGTCTGTTATCAGAATCATTGTCTAAGGCTTTTCCAAGCCAGAAGGGAAATTACTCATTGAGGCTGAGGAAACAAAGGAAAATAAGAGTTACTAAGCAAGCGCTTTTCAAGCAGGAAAGGCAGAAAGCATGAAAAGTTCAAGAGAAATGAAGTTAGGGTCTAATATGTGGATGCGAGTTGCTAGAAAAAATACAATTCCACATTCATAGCATTTTTACTTTGATGTTTCTTATGTGTTTAAATGAGTAGGATTTTTTTTAAAGCCACTGAATAGGTGCTGGAACATTAACGTATTCAACAAACATTTGTGTTACCTACTTAGAAAAGTTCAAAATATAAAATGTAAATCAGATGTAGATAATTCTAACGCACATGAGAATTTCTTTTTTTTTTTTTTTTGGTCACCTAAATATGCAATCAAGTACCTTGTATATAAAAATAGCATTCAAACTTCATTCTTAACACAAAGCAAATATCATGCCTTAGCATCTTCATATCTGACATATAGTACAAGTGATCGGAATGAAATTGTAAAGGTTTAATTTACTTTTGTCTAAGACTAACATTGTAAGACATAGCTTCCTTATTGCTGAAATAATTGGCCACTTGAGATGCTCATTATTCTGTCACTCTTATTTTGAGTGGGACAAATAGTGTGCTGACAGAAGCAGCAGAGATGCCCTCCTTTTTGGCTGCCCTGCCCAGGAATCCCCCTTCTGGGTGGGCACAAGATGCCCACAGTCAGGCTCCCTCTCTGCTTGCTACCTCTCCTTTTTCTCCCCATCTCTTAAGGAATTCCTTTCCCCTCTGTCTTAAGCAAGTTTTGCGTGGAGAAAACCATTCTACTTCCTTGCTTTTCCACCTCACCATTGAAATACAAAAATGCAACTGATAGGTTAGTTAGCTCATTGCAAACATAGTATAGCAGCCACAATTTTACAAAGGCCAGGATAGAAGTTGTAAAGAGGGATTTATTACTTCTAGCAGGTAGTGTTATATTCTAGACTTGTCTTTTTATAGAAAATAACTCTAAATATTCACTCTATGTGTGGCATTGGTTATATATATTTTTAACATTAAAATGACCTTTCCATTACAGAATAGATACCTGTATGTAATGAATCCAGTTTCCCCAAGACAGATAACTGATGTAAGATGTCACTTGAGCTCATTGGAATTTCCTAAGCACAAATACTTTAAGTTTTATTTCAGTGGAGATCATTTTACCAAATCACCTGGGGGAGGTTCCTCTGCAGGAAGAGATGTTAAGTGACCCTTCAGTTGGTGCTGGAGAATTGAGTTACTACTTGAAATAGATCCAGGATGAATTTCTGCCCTCCATAGAGAATTGTACCATTCGGTATCATCTACTGGTACACAACAGACCAATTGCCAATAAGCATCTGTAAGTGGAAAGAGAGCATTCATAATTAGCTCCACAATATTATTAATTAGCCCCACATTTTGGGAAAGGTTTATTGATTTGCTTTTATTATTCAATTATGGTTTTGCTTTTCTCTCCCAAATCACAGCAGCGCCTAGTCTCTTCATATTTCTCTTTTCTATTTCTAATACATGTTTTACACAGACACAGAAAGGGCTATATGTAAGTGTGCGTGATTTCTCTTTTTTCATAATGTTATGGAAACTGGATCATTTTTAACTCAGAAGACACAAAGTCATCATTTTGTTTGCATTTTAGTGCGCTTTTATCATACATGTGGCTTTGCCTTTTAACTCCTAATCCACACAGCTATTACACATTTCCATAATTCTCACAAATAGTTTTTGTACGGGTTTGTTTGGAGCTTTTGTCTGCATTGATGAGGATGGCTGATACTATTTTTTGGAATTTTCCCAACGTAAAATTATATCCATTCTCTGTAGCATAGACATTTGAGGCTAAAAAGTTTACTTTTCAAGTTTTTGAGTGTACATAGAACTGTATTTTGAGGTTTTTATTCCTTCCCAGTGGATAAAGAAATAGGTGGTTTCCCATCTATTGTTAAGAGTCTTCATTAGCTAATCTCAATTGTGGTAGCAAAAATATTTCCTCCCACTTCTCAAGTGATTTTCAAGTCATGTGGATCAGGCTCTTGCAAAAATTACAATCTTGAACTGTTCTGTCCAATATTTGTCAAATTTTGCACTATGTGAAAAGATAATTCTAGAAAGATTCCACAATACCATGCATTTTATTTGTTCCCTTAGTTAACAGTACATGTTACCTTAGGAGCGAGCTGGACCACAGTAGACTTGTGTACATGAATACAAATATTTCAGGGTAACATGTACATTTGGCAAGCATCAGTAATCTCTTCTATAAAATAGAGATACCAATAACTACCTTATAGATTTATTGTGATAATTGAATGAAATAAATCACATGATGTATTAAGCAACACTCCTTAGGGAAAAAAAAAATGAGTGCTTAAAAATGTTGATTATATTTTTTGAATACATGCCTATAAGGTATAAAAGTGGTTAATTCTGCCTGAGAACAAAAGGAGGGTGTCACATAGGAGGTAACACCTCAATCACGGCCCTGAAGCATGAGCAAGAATTTCCCAGAAAGCAAAAGGAGGTAAAGAAACAAAATGTGCAATGGTATTGAGATGCAGCAATAAGGAGCACGAAGCTAAGGGATTGGCCTGGTTATGAAGAAGGTTATAGACAAAGTTGAGTTTATTATTTCTCTCTCTCTCTTTTTTTTGTTGAATCCCTCCAGCCCCACTCAGCTCCACCCCCATCACCAGCCAACAGCTGTCAGCCTGCTCTCTATCTATGAGTCTGTCACTACTTTGCTTGTTAGTTCAGTTTGTTCATTAGATTCCACATATGAGTGAAATCATATGGTATTTGTCTTTCTCTGACTGGCTTATTTCACTTAGAATAATACTGTCCAGGTCCATCCATGCTTTCATAAAGGGTAAGATTTCCTTTTTTTTTTTTAATGGCCAAATAGTATTCCATTGTGTAAAACATAGCTCTTTTATCCACACATCTACTGATGGACACTTGAGCTTCTAAGTCTTGGCTATTGTAAATATACTGCAATAACATAAGACCGCAAATATTCTTTCAAATTAGTGTTTTGGATTTCTTTGGGTAAATTCCCAGAAGTGGAATAAGGCGGTTCCATTTTTAATTTTTTGAGGCATCTCCATACTGCTTTCCATAGTGGCTACACCAATTTGCATTCCCACCAACAGTGCACTAGGGTTCAGTTTTCTCCATATCCTTGCCAACACTTGTTTGTTAATTTATTGATGATTATCATTCTGACAGGCATGAGGTGATACCTCATTGTGGTTTTTTTTTCATTGTAGTTATAACTTGCATTTCCCTGATGATTAGTGACATTGATCACCTTTTTATGTCTATTGGCCATCTGTATGTCCTCTTGGGAAAAGTGTCTTTTCAGATCTGTTGCCCATTTTTAAATTGGATTGTTTGGTTTTGGTGTTGAGTTTTAGAAGTTCTTTATAAATGTTGGATATTAACTCCTTATCAGATGTATTGGGGAATATGTTCTCCCATTTAGTGGGTTGTCTTTTCATTTTAAAATTCTTTTAAAAGCTCCAAGATAACATTATTAAAAGGAATCTGTTGTAATAAGGCAATAAATTGCTCACTACTTTGTATGTTTACAAAATTTGTATTTGACAATACTTTCTAAACAAAGAACTATAAAATACTTTTTGTATTTATTGATCTGATCTTTTCTGTCTCTAGGATGAATGCAGTGTAGTAGAACTAAAGAAAAAAAAATCTAAATATAAAAGCCCTAAGTGTCATACCACTAATGTACTTCATGACCTTGACATAGTTTTAGTACTTATCTGGGCCTCATTTCTTTATCTAAATACATTGATTTAGCTTTTTCTTCCTAATGGTGATACTGAAGCCCCAGTTTTTTTATGGCTTATCATTCACTTCCAAATATATAAACATTTTATGCACAAAATGTATAAATACAGCACAAATTGGTTTAGAGAAGGAGAATGTAAAATTCTATTAAGTATATTCTTCAAAAATTATATAGAAAGGAAATTAGAGAGAGGGAGGGGTAAAGATGATGGTATAGGAAAACACAGTTCATCTCCTTGCGTAGCATCATCAAAATTATAACTAAACTATAGAATAACCATTATCAGAACCATCAAAAATTGAGCTGAATGGAAGTCCTGAAACTACAGAATTAAAGAAGAAACTACATCATGACAGGTAGAGGGGTGGAGATGTGGAACAGGCTGGTCCCACACCCACACGTGGTAGATAAAAATCAGGAGGGATATCTCAGGAGCAGAGTCCAAGCCACATACCTGGCCCCCCAGACCAGCGTTCCAGGGCCAGGAAGAGAAGTAGCCATAACTTCTGGCTGTAAAAAGCACTGGGCATTGAGACTATGGAAGACAAAAACTGCTCGACTCATTGGCAGTTCCTCTTACAAGGCCCGTGCACAGACTTACTCAGACTCACTCCCTGTGATCCCCAGCATGGGGGCAGTAGATTGAAAGACATCAGGGAAATACAGGGCGTTACTGAATTATCCAGCATGAGGGTGAGAGCTTGGGGGGTGCAGCTTTCTCCCAGACAGAAGAGCTGGTAGAGGCCACTATTCCTTTCCTGAACTCTTCCCCCATAGAACCATAGAGTGGGGAGGCAGGCACCATATCTGAGACTCCAACAACCTGACTCACACTGTTTGCCCCACCCTGGTGATTTCCTGAGGCACTGCCAGGCTATTTCCAGGGGGTTTTCCATACAAATGGCATGTTTTGACTAATGATTCAGAATTTTTTTGATTATCACAAACAAGCAACATCTGAGATCAGAGAGCAGTGTACTCACTAAGTTGCCCCAGGCCTGGCACTAGCAACAGCTGGCCTTGGTTCACAGTGTGGCCTCACCTGGGTACCTCCAAGCCCAGCAAAAGTAGCAACAATATGCAGATCACTTTGTAGCTTGGCTGTGTGACCCTTGACAGAACACAGGTGGAGGCTGACTTTAGATGTGCTAATTGCAATAAAGCCTCAACTACAACAGGAGCGTGTGCACAGACCACACAATGGGCACACTTCAAGCACCCAGCTTGGGCAATAGGGGAAGCTGTGCCACTGGACCCTACAGGACACCTACTATATTAGACCACTCCACCAAGCTTGGGAGACTTAGCAGCTCTACCTAATATATAGAAACAAACTCAGGGAGGCTGCCAAAATGAGGAGACAAAGAAACATCCTCCATGTGAAAGAACAGAACAAAACTCCAGAAAAACTAAACAAAATGGAGACAAGAAAACTACTAGCTACAGAGCTCAAAACACTGGTTATAAAGACGCTCAGTAAATTTAGTGAGAAATTCAACAGCACAAAAAGGGCATGGAAACCATAAAAAATTACCAGTCAGAAATGAAGGATATACTAATTAAAATAAAGAACAATTTACAGGGAATCAACAGTAGAATGGATGAAGAAGAGAATCAGATCAGAGATTTGGAATATAAGAAAGCCTAAAACACCCAATCAGAACAGCAAGAAGAAAAAAGAATTCAAAAAATGAGGATAGTGTAAGGAGCCTCTGGACACCTTCAAATGTACCAACATTCACATCATGGGGGTGCCAGAAAGAGAAGAGAGAGAGCAAGAAATTGGAAACATATTTGAGAAAATGACAGAAAACTTCCCTAACTTGATGAAGGTAATAGACATACAAGTCAAGGAAACGCAGAGAGTCCCAAATCAGATAAACCCAAAGAGGCCCATCCCAAGATGCATTATAATTAAAATGTCAAAGGTTAGACAAAGAGAGAATCTTAAAAACAGCAAGAGAAAAGCAGTTAGTTAGCTACAAGGGAGCCCCCATATGACTGTCAGCTGATTTCTCAAAAGAAACATTATAGGCTAGAAGGGATTGGCAAGAAATATTCAAAGTGATGAAAATAAGGGCCTACAACCAAGATTGCTCTACCAGTAAAGCTATCATTTATAATCGAAGGATAGATAAAGAGCTTCCCAGACAAGGAAAAGCTAAAGGAGTAGTGCATCACCACCACACCAGCATTATATGAAATGTTAAAGGGCCTTCTTTAAGAAGATTAAGAAGATCAAAACTTTGAATGATAAAATGGAAACAAATACATATCAACAATTTATCTAAAAAACAATATAACCAAGGAGAACAGAAACAGAATCATAGATACAGAGAACATTTTGATGGTTGCCAGGGGGTCAGGGAGATGCGTGAAAAAGGTGAAGGTACTAAGAAGTAAAAATTAGGCCCTGGCTGGGGTGGCTCAGAGGATTGAGTGCCGACCTGCAAGCTGAAGATTCACTGGTTCAATTCCCAGTCAGGGCACATGCCTGTGTTGTGGGCCAGGTTCCCAGATGGGGGAGTGCAAGAGGCAAGTGATCGATGTATCTCTCTCACATTGATGTTTTTCTCCCTCTCTTTCTTCCTCCCTACCCCTCTCTCTAAAAAATAAATTTAGAAAAAAATTTTAAAAAAACAAGTACGAAGTGGCAGTTACAGAACAACCATGGGGATACAAAGTGCAGCACAGGAAATAGAGAAGCCAAAGAACACATATGCATGACCCATGGACATGGACAATGGTGTGGGGATTGCTGAGGGAGTAATGGGGGTCTGCTGAGTGGAGGGGAGGAAAGGAGGGAAACTGGGACAAATATAATAGCATAATCAATGAAATATAATTTAAAAAGAAAAGACATTAGATTACCAATATGGATAAAACGTGTGTTAATAGTGATAATATAAAAAATGACATGATTTTTAGAGTTTTAAATTGTGTTTATATGCAGATCTGACAACCTATATTTTTAGTACATAAACTCAGTCTACCTATATCACTTGTCATTTTTTTCCTGTGTATTTTTCTTTATTAAATGCTACAATGTACTCATTTGCAAAAGCATTTACCTAGACCTCTCTAGATGGTTCGTAGATGGAACTTTTTAATGTTCTCTCTGGCGTACATTAAGATAGAACTATTTCTCTCATTTGTAAACTCACAGATGTGAGGAAATTTGCTTTATGTTAAGAAACTGTACTACTTCCTTCTTGGTAGTCATTAATTTTTTTTATTGTTTATGTTATTTCAGTTTTCCTTGGTTTTATTCCTTTTTCCCATCTTCACCCAGCCCTACCCTCTTCCTTCTTTCAGTCAATCCCCATATCACTGTCTGTTAAATTAACAAATGTATTTAAATTATTGCCAAGTAGTAACTTAGGAACTGGTAAAATTTAGCTTAATAGGCAATGGTCTTTTATGACTTGAAGTCCTCAGTTATTTGGAACAATTTTTATCGTTCTTAAGGTTAAAAAATTCATCTGCAAAGTATAGTTAGAAATAGAGTTAATGGGCAAATAGTTCCTCTCCAGTCAACATGAAAGAGGCCCAGTTTGTTTATGAGTTAATATATTTCTGTAATTATAAACATGAAATATAAATCTACAGCAATTGATGCAGTAACTGAAATATGACCCTAAAGTTTACTCTCCCTCTGTGTCAGCATTTGTTTAAGGGTGTTCTGCGGAATGTTAGTATTTCTCCTGATTCTTCTTGGAAAATAAGGTTCTATGAAGAAAAATTTAGGAAATGATCTATTTGACAAAGTGGAGCAAATCATTTTACTTTTGTTACAGCATCAATCTGCCAGAGAAATCTTAATTTGAGCACTGAGCTCATTTATTTTGTGTAATATCTCATGGGACTAAAGATATTGTACAGGATATATTCTGGGAAATACCCATCTGTTTAAAAACATTTTACATGGAAAAAAACTTGAAATAAAACAAAGCAAAAACATAGTCCACCTGCCCTCTGCTACTCTAAGAGGAAGATGGAGGCTACAGGGCTAGATGTTCTTCTGGGAAGGGAAGAGACACAACCTTCCCATTACTTTACTGTTAGAGCACTATTCCTTTGCTCTTTAAAAATATAATGGGAAATCCAAATTGAAGCAAAAAAAGAAAAAGGATTGAAAATACATTTTCTAATATACTAGTAGAAAGAAAATTGTAGATGTTGTGTAAGGTTTATTATATGATGAGTTTGGAAAACAGCTATTTGCAAATCAGAATAATTATCTTTTTCCTGTGAAGTCAGTGCGGAGAGTGAAGTGTGGAGATTGCTTTCCTTCCATGTGATTTACTTGTTCTCTTTAGAGAAATAAAAAGTCAACATAAGGAAATCCCTGAGAATTTTCAATACACATGTCTCTAAAAAGGGTTATTGGTCCTAGGGGATTTCCCCCCAATGTGTCACATAACCTTTGTATAATTTAGATATGATAACAAAGCAATCAGGCCACATTAATAAAAGCCCAGTGACACATAATTCCATTGAATCTGAGGATTAGAATTAATTGTCTCTCTTTGTTCCAAGTTCTAAATCTTAGTAAATGATTCACTGCATGCCATTACAGCTTAATATTTGCATGAAATCACAGTTTAGCTGGCATAATTTAACAGCAATTAAAAAGCTATTTAATTGTCATGCAAATTGATATGAGGGCCCTTGAGTAAGAAGGGTATCTGCCTTTTTTTTTTTAAGTATCTCCAAGTGGACAGTTATATACTTGCAGACACTCATAACATAATTGATAACATTCTTCCTATTCATGGAAATATAAGTGAGTAATAATTCATGTTTTCCATTATAAATAAGACAAAAGAGCAATAATATTAATATGTCATTCTGTAGGAAGATATTATTACGGTAATGATAATGTATCTTTATCTCCCAGGCATAAGTCTAGGTTGGAGGTTGTCCCTGTGGTCTAGCATATAATCTCTTCCATATATTCCTTTCTGAACACAGACATTCCTGTAACTCTCTGAAACATGAAATGGCATGAAGCAACATACGCAGAAAACTTTTAGAAAAACTAACCATCTCATTTATAGGTCTAGCTTCAGGTGATATGCATATAGATAGCTAAGGACACTACCCATCAGATTGCTAATATCAGGATGCAGCAAAAAGAAAAAGGAAAATATATAATAACATTTGTTAATATCTCAAATCCAGTATGCAGTCATGTAGATTTATGATAATGTCCGGCTACTCTGACACCATATCGAGAGATCTCACTGAGGGGCCCCTGTCCTCATTCAGACCATTCCCCCTACCCAGCAGCCAGAGTGCCCTTTTTAAAAAGCATTGCTTCCTGCTGGCCGAGACATAGAATCAATTGAAGTATCCTTCCATAGTTGATTGGATAATGATGTGGTACATACATAAGAGAGACTACTATTCAACCATAAGAAAAAAGTAAAATACTGCCCCTTGTGATACACATAAATCTTCAGAAGATCATGCTAAGAGAAATAAGTCAGATGGAAAAAGTCAATAATTTTATTATTCTGTTTATGTGTGAGTTTATCTAGCCATTCAATTAAAATGTAAATAACAAGAAAGCAGGAATATCCGTCACATGCACACTGTATATTGAAGATCTTACAGAATATCTGGTACACATAAAGTCACTAAAAAAATTTACCTAGTGAATGAATGACTGTAATCCAAAAGGGGCCTATATTAAAACATATTTTTTTTTACTATTGTTCAAGTACAGTTGTCTCCATTTTCCCACCACCACTTTTCCCTGCCCCACCCACCCCCACCTCCCATCCTCAATCCTTCCCCTTTTTGGTTTTGTTCATGGGTCCTTGATGACCCTTTCTCCTCTTTGGCCCATTATGCCCCTCACCACTCCCCTCTGGTTACTGTCAGTTTGTTCTTTATTTCTCTGTCGTTGGTTCTATTTTGCTTGCTTGTTTGTTTTGTTGGTTAAGTTCTACTTATAGGTAAGATCATATGGTATTTGCCTTTCACCACCTGGCTTATTTCACTTAGCATAATGCTCTCCAGTTCCATCCATGCCGTTGTGAAGGGTAGGAGTTCCTTCTTTCTTCCTGCTGTGTAGTATTCCATTGTGTAAATGTACCACAGGTTTTTGATCCACTCATTGACTGTTGGGCACTTAGGTTGCTTCCCATTCTTGGCTATTATAAATTGTGTTGCTATGAACCTTGGGGTGCACAGGTTCTTTTGAATTGGTATTTTGGGATTCCTAGGGTATAATCCCAGCAGTGAAATTGCTGGGTCAAAAAGCGGTTCCATTTTTAGTTTTTTGAGGAAATCCCAAACTGCTTTCCACAGTGGCTGCACCAGTCTGCATTCCCACCAACAGTGCACTAGGGTTCCCTTTTCTCCACAACCTCGCCAGCACTTGTTGTTTGTTGATTTGTTTATGATGACCATTCTGGTTGGTGTGAGGTGGTATCTCATTGTGGTTTTAATTTTTATCTCTCTGACGGCTAGTGATGCTGAGCATCCTTTCATATGTCTCTGGGTCCTCTGTATGTCATATGTCATTGGAGAAGTGTCTGTTCAGGTCCTTTGCCCATTTTTAAATTGGATTGTTTGTCTTCCTGGAGTGGAGTCATGTGAGTTCTTCATATATTTTGGAGATCAAACTCTTGTCCGAGGTATCATTAACAAATGTATTTTTCTGTACAGTTGGTTCCCTTTTCATTTTGCTGATGTTTTCTTTCGCCATGAAAAAGCTTCTTATTTTGATGAAGTCCCATTTGTTTATTCTTCCCTTTATGTCCCTTACTCTAGGGAACATATCAGTAAAAGTATTGCTGTGTGGAATATCTGAGATTTTGCTGCCTATGTTCTCCTCCAGCACTTTGATGGTGTTTCTACCTTTATTTAAGTCTTTTATCCATCTTGAGTTGATTTTTGTGTACGGCGTAAGTTGGTGGTCAAGTTTCATTTTTTTTGCATGTAGCTGTCCAGTTCTCCCAATGCCATTTGTTAAAAGAGGCTATCTTTACTCCATTTCATGCTTCTGTCTCTTTTGTCAAATATTAATTCACCATATTGACATGGGTTTATTTCTGGGCTCTCCGTTCTGTTCCATTGATCTATGTGTGTGTCCTTATGCCAGCACCAGACTACTTTGATTACAGTGGCCTTGTAATATAGTTTGATGTCAGGTATTGTGATCCCTCCTACTTTGTTCTTCTTTCTCAAAATTGCTGTGGCATTCAGGGTTGTTTATGGTTCCATATAAATTTTTACATTGTTTGTTCTATATCTGTGAAATATGTCATTGGTACTTTAATAGGCATTGCATTGAATCTGTCAATTGCTTTGGGTAGTATGGACATTTTGATGACGTTAATTCTTCCGATCCATGAACATGGATCGTACCTTCCATGTTCATTTTTTTTTTATTTGTACCTTCCTCAATTTCCATTTATTTGTACCTTCCTCAATTTCTTTCTTCAGTGTTGTATAATTTTCTGAGTACAGGTCCTTTACCTCCTTGGTTAGTTTTATTCTAGATATTTTATTTTTCTTGTTGCTATAGCAAATGGGATTTTTTTCCTGATTTCTGATGCTGACATTTCATTGTTGGAGCACAAAACTGCCTTTGATTTCTCAATATTGACTTTGTATCCTGCTGTTTTACCTAATTCACTTAAGACTACTCTACCCAGGAAGGCTCTCAATTAAAATGTAATGCAAAATAAGGTGTTTTGCAGACAAAAGAAGACTAAAAGAATACACCTCCAACAAACCAGCGGTTCAAGATATACTGAAGGGACTGCTTTAAGATGAGTGAAACTAATTTTTTATGAGGAGAGAATGTTGCAAAGAAATTCTTTCCCAACTTCTAAGCATATTTTCTTCATAGTAGAAATTTTAAGAATTGATATAGATTTACAGATATGTGTAAACCTTCTAAAAATAAACAGAAATAATATTTCATTAATTATTAATGCAATGAATTATTTTCAAAATATTTATTATATGCATAGTTTCTTCCAGAAAGGGCATTTTATTATTTCACATATAACACACACATAGTGCAGGACCTGGCACCTCGTAGACTTTCAGTTGATATTTGTTCAATACTGATATGAAAGTGAAGTTTGAAGCATTCAGATATGTGTAAAAGATCTTTGACACAATTTTAAGAAAAGGATGGAACAGTTAAAGGATTTAAGTATGCCATGTAGCGTGATCTAATGGAAAACTAGTTTTGAAAGAACACTGAAGGAATATGCTCATTGACCCCTCTTGACCAACTTGGTTCATGCAGTTTTGATGATAAGTACGTGGATTATATGGGTCTCTTTATCAGCTTTTAAGAATACACTTATTTGTGCTTGGTAGACTTAGTCTAAATAAAAGCCCAGTCACCATATTTTATGTATATTCTATGTCTTTCATATAATGCTTTTATCCCATGAAATTAGCAAGGCCCTAATAAAAACCTTTCTCATGTCTCCAATTCTCCTTCTCTTCCTTTTTTTCTAAATTGTCTATTCAACCGAAATTTATAGTATTCTATTTTATTTTTTTTATTTCATTTCATTCTTAATCCTCACCCAAGGACATACTTATTAAATTTAGAGAGAGGAGAAGGGAGGGTGAAACAGGAATAAAAACATTGATGTGAGAGAGAAACATTGATTGGTTACCTTTCTTAGGCGTCCCAACTGGGGATGGAACCCACAACCGAGGCAAGAGCCCTGACTAGGATACGAGCCCACAAACTTTCTATTTGCAGTATGATGCCCAACAAACTGAGCCACACCTGCCAGGACTGTGATCATTTATTTTCAACCTGTGAGAAACAGATAGTTCAGGGTTGCCAAAGATAATGAATGGTAGTTTTAGCTACACACCAAGCATAGTATGAAGACTAAAAACTAAACACAACGCAATGTATATACCAATATATTCATATAATGATATACATGTATAGTTCTAATTTGCGTGTTACTATTTTTTTCAAATTTTGAAAGTGGTGAAGTAATTTTTAAGATTCAATTAAAACCATAACATAATTTAAAATAATGTTTGATTAGTATATATTTTCACTCACCAAATTCAAAAGAAGATAATTACCATATCTTTTGGAGACCTATAGCTTTTTATATTAAATATTGAAATTGATGTACCAAAAAGTTAAATTATAGACTATCTTCACCCCTGTCTTCACTTCTTTCTTACTAGACTTAGATGTTTTTAACCATATGTATTTTTTTTATAGTTCCTATCAGAAAAAGAGCTCCAACTAATACAAAAGACTAACAAGTATTTATTAAGTTTTTAAGTTGGCACTGTAATTCATTGGCCTATACATGTACATTTGTTTTTTAATTGCTTTTCTCTAGGGCCACCTTCAGCTCCTAGGAATGTGGTTTTTAACATCAATGAAACAGCCCTCATTTTGGAATGGAGCCCACCAAGTGACACAGGAGGGAGAAAAGATCTCACATACAGTGTAATCTGTAAGAAGTGTGGCTTAGACACCAGCCAGTGTGAGGACTGTGGTGGAGGACTCCGTTTCATCCCAAGGCCCACTGGCCTGATCAACAGTTCCGTGATAGTTCTTGACTTTGTGTCTCACGTGAATTACACCTTTGAAATAGAAGCCATGAATGGAGTTTCTGAGTTGAGTTTTTCACCCAAGCCATTCACAGCTATTACAGTGACCACAGACCAAGACGGTAAGTTTCACCACTGTTTTTTCAAAACAGACCCATAATTCTCTTTTGATGCATAATTTCCTTGGTGGGTTTATCTTCACTAAGGTGCAATTTTATACTCTATACAATACAGAGGTTACTTTCTGGTTGTCGTTCCTTGTTATTTCCTAAGGTAAATATATTTTTGATATCACTTCTTTGAAGTTTGGTTAATTAGATACAATGCTTCTCTCTGTTGTCTATGCATTTATGTTTTTTTACATAATCCTGTAGCAAATTATCTTAATGAGTCAATTCATATTACTCACCAATGAATATTAGACATAAATGAGATGTTATTAAATGAATTCAAATTGCATTACCCCACTTATGCTGCCATTCTTTTTCCATAGCAAATAGTAAAAATTTATGTTAATTATAATTCATGTCTATATTCTGAAAAGATTTTAGCGAACATACTTAACCATGATCCAGGAATATCTCCCAGTGCTATTGTTTAGGTGCAGCTTGTAAAAAGTAACTAAATTGTCCTTTTTTAAAAAATCCAGGGGTGAGTAGGACCAGGGAAAGTGGTGGCAGGAAAATGTTGGCCAAAAAAATAAATAAATAAATAGATGGGGGAGGCTAAGAATTGCATAGGAAATTAAGAAGCCAAAGAACTGATATGTACAACCCATGGACATGAACTAAGAGGTGTGGGGATGATGGGATAGGGTGCAGGGCGGAGGGGAGAAAGAGGAAAAAAATGGGACAACTCTAATAGCATACTCAATAAAGTATACCAAAAAAATAAAAGAAAAAAAAAAGAAATCCAATTGCTTTCAGTTAAATGTTCCCTTTATAATGCTATTGATTTTTACGACAACATAATTAGGTGTGACTATTCCTATGGTATTATTATAAGCATATATTCCCTTTAATTCTTCCACAACATAATTTATTGCAGAATATGATACAGGAAAAGCTTCAGAGATTTTAAAAACTCCCTTTGAGAGGCACTCATAAATTATGTGGATACACAATGATTATCTTATGTAATAAAGTATTGTTGCATATGAACATATATGAAACACATTTATAAAGACAAAGCTATTTTTATACACTGTAGTTGTTTTCTAGGTCTGCTATAACAAATGCCACAGACTAGGTGGCTTAAACAACAGAAATTTATTTACTCACAGCTCTGGAGGCTGGAAGTCCAAGATCAAGGTATCAAGAGGGCTGAATTCATTCGTAAGCCTCTCCTCTCCTGTGTCTTCACATGGCCTTTCCCCTGTGTGTGCCTGTATCCTAATCTCTTTCACTAATAAGGTTACTGTCGCGCTGGATTAAAGCCTACCCATATGACTTCATTTTACCTTCATGACCCCTCCAAAGGCCCTATTTGAATATACGGCCACATTCTGAGGTATCAAGATTAGGACTTCAACATATGAATTTTGGGAGCATGTAGTTCAGTCCATTACATACACTAAAAGTGACATATAATGATGTTTTAAATAAAAGTATATTGCAAGTTTTGGAATACAGCCAGGCAATAAAAAAGAACAAGCTATCAATACAAGCTCTTGGATTAACTTTAAGGGCACAATAATGAATGCAAAAGCCAATTTCAAATGTTGGCTTACTGTATGATTCACTCAGATAACATTCTCGAAGCAACACGATTATAGACATGGAGAATGGATTGGTGGTGGCCAGGGGCTCGGGAATAGGAGTAGAGAGATGTGGCTGTGAATGGCTAGCAGGAGGGGGACTCGTGATAGTAATATAGTTGATTCTAAATTGGTGGTAGTTACATGAAGCTACATATGTGATAAATTGTTTAGACACACACATGCATACATGAATACGGGAGTCCTGTGGATTTTACCAATGTCAGTTTCCTGGTTTTGATGTTGTACTGTTGTTATGCAGGTAGTGAACATTGGGGAAGGTTGGGTAAAGAAGGTGTGGAACCTCACTATTCACCTTTTGCAAATTTCTGCGAATCTATAATTATTGGAAAATCAAAAGTTAAAAAATTGCTAAGCCTATAAAATGTGCAGGAAGAAAACTTTAATATTTTACTGAAACATATCTGAAATGGATGTGACTATTTTATTCAAAATGTTACACATTTAAGTTCACTTTGCTGATGTCGTCAGAAATTCATCTAATAAGTAAAGAAAATACAAATAGTATTACACAATGACCATCTTTGTATTTACTGTGCAATTTTCCCTTTCGTTTAACAAATGGTTCTACATCATAGAATTTGCTTTATGATGATTCAAAATGGAATTCTGATTCCTTCTTTTTTTTTTCTTTCCCATAGTATCAACAAAATCTTGTCAAATATAACTTCAGTATAAAATGGATTAGGGTCTTCTGTTCATCTCTGCTTTGGCAGGTTATTTCTAAGACATTTTTACTACTATCTAATCAAAACATACATCCCAAAACAACTATTCTTAACTATAGGATATAAATAATTATGTTAGGATAAAAAATAATATATCTCTATAAATAAAATGTATATGTTAATATGCTTCATAATTTCATAAATACAGATAGCAGCTTTTCATTCTAGGATTAGAATAAAGTTTATTTAATCCACTTTTCTACTGAGCAAGAGGATAGAGTGAGAGAATTCAGTAAAGGTGTTGATGTAAGGACAGAAGGCATATTAAGCACGGAGTAAGTGGTAGTATCCATATGTCAAGACTATATATTTCAGAGGGATAATATTATTAAGCAATCTTCCCTAATAGGTTTATCCTTGTTAAAGAAACAATTATTGCTAATTTAATTTGACCTTTTTCAGATATGATTAGTAATAAATCAACATATATTTAAATTTTATTTGGAAAGTATATAAATGTCCTAAACTGAACTAAAATATGTCACATATACACTTTTTTTAACATTATTTTATTTATTTATTTATTTATTTATTTATTTATTTTGGAGGTATATTTTACTGAGTATGCTATTACAGTTGTCCCATTTTTCCCTGCTTTATCCCCTCCGCCCTGTACCCCATCCCATCATCCCCACATCTCTTAGTTCATGTCCGTGGGCTGTACATATTAGTTCTTTGACTTCTTGATTTCATATACACTTAATAAAATATTATGACCAACCTTACATGCATGAATGACTATCGTCACATCATAATTTTTAAAGACACCAAGAAGCCCCTGTCTCCTTGTGCCTGAAATTCTGACATTAGAGATTCATGTCTTTAAAAATGCAAATACTCTAAGCAAGGGTAACATTGTGAAATAATTCATCTATGGATGTAAGTCACTCTTTTCATATCAAAAGGGGTCAGCTCCTGATGCTGGGTAAGGAAGGAGCTTATAGAAATTAGAGTGTCTAAGAACCAGACTTCAGCTGTCATTGAACTGACCACCTTGAAAAGATAATACTTTTACTGGTGCAGGTAGAGGAAAGGATTTCTGAGCATTTCACTTGGGTATCTTTGGAAATACTCTTTGAAGTGCCTGAGAGGCACATTTCCAATGTTACCTGATAACGCATTACAATTTCATTGGACTGAAGGGACCACAGAAAGTGATTTGTTTCATTATCTGTAGGCTACATGTCATTGTTTTTACACTTAAATGTACAAGCAATGTGTGCTACTCATAAACCTTTAATTTATTCAACATATGAACATTATTGAGTGAGCTGATATAAACCTTACACTCTGGTGGGGAGGCAGATTGTATACAAGTTTCTTGACAACCAAGTAATCAGTACTGTGATTAAGTCCCACAAAGGAGAGAAGGTCAGGATGCTCTAACATCACATATTCCCCAGTTCTGGAAGATAAGGGCTACTCTTCCTGAGGAAACATTATTTAAATTAAGTTCTGAGAGGTGACTAGAATGTGACTAGGCAAAATGAAACTGCAAAACAGGAAAGTTTCTGAGGAGAGAGAACCAAGAAAAGGTTGAGCAGCTGAGAGATTATATTTGCACTGATGACTAATGTATCAAGAGCACCTGTTAACCTGGCTGGTGTAGCTCCACGGATTGAGCATTGGCCTGCGAACCAAAGGGTCACTGATTTGATTCCCCAGTCAGGGCACATGCCTAGGTTGTGGGTCAGGTACCTGGTAGGGGGCACAGGAGAGGGAACCACACATTGATGTTTCTCTCTCCCTCTCTTTCTCCCTCCCTTCTCCTCTCTCTAAAAATAAAATAAATATTTTTTTAAATGGGTCATCTGTTAAATAATTTGTCTATTGCCTAGTTACAGAAGGATTTGAGGAGGGAACTGGAGATTGAAACTAAAGTTTGGAGAAATGAGCGAATGTGTCTGCAAATTAGCCAAGACAAGTTAGAGAATCAGCATTTATCAGAAAATGCTGATATATTATCAGAGCTTCAAGTACGGAAAAGAAAATCATCATCATAATAATATTGTTCATTAGGTGGCTCTTATGTAAGGGAATAAAATATTAGAGGCCAAAGATATAGATAGTTATATTAATTATGCTTTTACTGCTCTGTGCATGTATATTGTGCAACATGCAGATAAAGAAGTTTGCACTGAATTGCCTTTTCTTTCATGTAATCTTTTCTCATATTTAAGAGATATTAAGGAAACTGCATTAAGCAACCTTGACTTAATTGTTTGCTGTTTACAATTAAACAAATGTTTAAAATATTGCCAAATGACTTAGAACCACTTAGCTGTAGTTATGTGAAACATTCCTTGATTATTCTGATGCTAGTTGGATAAATAAGATTATAGATTTAAGACTATGACTCTCATAATTAGAAATCTTTGCAATAAACCTTAATTAACTGACTTCTATAATCCCTAAGAGCTATATTTGTAACCTTCTATTTTCATAGTTTATTTAAGTAGTCTTTAAAGGTGTTTCATTTAAAGAGCAAAAGAAGAAAGCTACACATAGAAAACACTTTATTTTAATCTTCAGTTCTTGATAGGAAAACTAAGTTGTGTGGTTTAGTAAACGGAATTATTCTGGTTAGAGACAGTACGGGAAAATGTTAATCATGGAAATTCACCCTGAAACGAATTGTGTTTGTAGATATTGTGACATGTGCAAAAACCTTTAGGGACCATGTTCAAAGTGAAAGACATGCTAAATTACAAAACAATTCTGCTGATATTCGCTGAAGGGTCTTTAAAGCAATTATTGTCAAAAGCAGCTTGTCCAATTCATTGGCTTCTTAAAATGTACATTCAGCACTCCTATCTCTGCCATTGGGTGACTGTTCCATATAGGTCTTGCCTTAGGCTCAAATTTGGATTCCATATTTCATATAGTTGCTCATAAATTAATTGAACTGACATTGAAAATAGATTTAAATCAATAAATTCATATATTTATAAATTTGAGATATCTATTTAATTTATAGTTCACTGCCTTTAGGAAATACAGTCTATATCAAATGCCAACATTTTGTACATTGCTAGAGTAGGTAATTAGGGGCACTGTAAACATTCATTCATCTTTATATCCGAATTTTAATTTTTTTTATGTCTGGATATCTCTCACAGTCCTCACTGTATTTTCAAAATTTTTGACAGCAAATATTCTATTTTCTAAAATCTATGCAAGTCTATTCAGAGTAAAAAAAAATATATATATATATGTTTTAAATACTTAACAAAATACACTGACTATAAGCCAATGGCATGATAAGTTAAAAAAGGCAATACCCATGACTTAAACTAACAGATATGCTGTGCTATTTGTATATTTCATATCTCTTAAACATAAGAAAATCATATATTCAAAAACTACAGATATCCTACATTGAAGGGTAAAATTTTCTTGTGTCCTCAAGAAAAATGATGCTTTTCTGAAAGTAGAATACTTTCACTGAAAAGGTGCACTGAATACTTTATTTATAAAAGATAATTGAACTGTCAGCCTAGTTAATCATAACTAAATAACTTTATGGTCCATTCAAATATTAAATTATAATAGAGTCCAGATGATTGTAAACTTTGTTTTTTATTTCTGAGAAACATTAAATGACTTCCAAGTCTGGTGTCATTTTGTGGCATGCATCGTTTGAATAAATGAATGTTATGGCAAAGTCCCTTAGACCTCAGCAATGAACTCCCTGAGGTTAGTCAGTAGCTCCGCTCTCAGTCAGGTACAGATATTGAACTGCTCCCATCAGTTATGTACAAGAGCACATGTGTTTCTCCCTCATTGGGCTATAATTGTATTTTATAATAGTTTGCTTCCCTGAGGAATATGCAAGCTTCTTGATAGCAAGACTGATGTATCATTTGACTAAGAATATCCACAGCTTACATTGTCTATAACTTAATATATCTCTGTTGATTGCATTAACAGCAATTGGAGATGGTTTGAGTTAATCTTTTATTCATTAATTTATTAACTCATTCAAAAATATTTATTGAATATTTACTATCCGTCTGGACTTCTTCTATATGCTAGGGTTATAGCAACATTGGAAGAAAACAAATAACAGTGTCCCTGTCTTCATGGACATTATATTTTAGTGTTGAATAATGATATGTCCCATTCAGAACTAAGCCAAGTAAAATATTTGGAAGTAATAGGGAGATGGGCATTTTTACATAGGAAAACCAAAAACACCTCTTTGATAACATAAAACTTGAACAGATCATAAATGAAAGAGAAAACTGTGATTACATAAAATAAGACTATTCCAGGCAGTGGAAATAAAAAGGGCAAAACCTTACATTTAACCAGGACTTTATCTGGAAAGTAATGAGAAAATAATTACTGCACATGTATTTTTTAGCATGTGCTAAGTTTCACGATCACTAAAATCCTCTGGTGCTCTATTTGCAGAATCTGCAACAAAAGATTTTAATCAATATTAAGCCATTCTTTAATAGCAATCATGTTTTTCCTTGTTGATCTACATTGCTAGAGAAATGTCTTTAATACTAAACTTGATTTTAAGCAATTGGCCTTTAAAGTCATCAGCTGTTTCTCTAAAGAATTCTCATGTGCACATGGGCGGCATTGGTGGAATAGTGGTTAGCATAGCTGCCTTGCACATTTTGTAGGAAAAATGATTAAGTAGTTTCTTTAGTATAAAATAATATCTTATTATTCTTTTGATGCCTCTACTACTACATCAACAATTTTAATAGCATTTATACAAATTGAAAAATAGTGTAGAGATTATTAAATAT
The DNA here is from genome assembly GCA_004026545.1 of Mormoops blainvillei. Taxonomy (NCBI): domain Eukaryota; kingdom Metazoa; phylum Chordata; class Mammalia; order Chiroptera; family Mormoopidae; genus Mormoops; species Mormoops blainvillei. The sequence goes on along the minus strand of PVJD01004572.1, from coordinate 28,765 downwards.
TTTAAGTCCTATAAAAATAAACCTGATTGAAAAGAAGTGTAGATTAACATATTTTACATATTCTATATCATGTGATATAAGGCTCTACTTTATAAGTACACAGATGTCTAGGAAATTGCTCGCCTATTTTCAGTATCATTCTTTGTTTTGAAAATAGAAGCCAATTTAATTTCATTAATTAAATCCTACCGATAAAATAAATCGACTGATTTGAGTAATTGATCCCAATATGGTTACTAGTAAACACCAGGGTTTTTAAAAATATTTTCTGAAAACCTCTTTTACTCTAAATATTAGTAAGAGTTGAAAAAACAGCATGTAAGAATAAAACTAAAGTATTTTCAATGTTGACAGATTACTCTGATAATAATTAAAATGTGAAACGTCTTCACATTTAGAGAAAACTGCAGCTTATAAAGAATGCAACTAATTGCTGGAATTTTAATCAGGCAAATTCCATATAGCATCTTTAGATTAAATAGCTTTTTTTCCATGTATTCCTCAGCACTTTTCTGTTTGGTTTGGATTTTTAAACAGTCAGTTTCAGCTACATAATTTGTGTGGCCCAGTGAAAAATGAAACTGCAGAAACCTTTGTTCAAAAAACAAGAGAAAAGAACTGTGAAAGGTACGAAAATATAAAGCTTTTTCCTTCCATAATTTCTCTCTCAGCTTGTTATTATACTTTTTAATTGTCATTTGAGTGTCCTTCTAAGTAAAGAAAAACTAAATTTCAAATCATTAGCATCACCTTTACCATTCATCTTTATATTGCTTAATGCGACTTTTAAATGTAAATTAAGAGCATTTAACTCAGAGTCATGGAAATCACACAATTCTCTGTAGTCCCACCCCCAATCCATTGCCAGTCCCCAAATTGTCTCAAGAAAATCAGAACAGATAAGTGAAAGTCAGTCCCCAAGAAGGTGGAAAGAGGAAGAAAGGTTGTCCCCCAAGCACTGAGTCAGCCAGGGAGCACTACCTCTGCCCTGGGATACTTGTAGGGAGAATGAAGTCACCCCCAGGTCTTCAAGGCCTTCAAACCCACAGTGGAAGGAAGAATCCCAAGTCTTCAAACCTGCTAACCAGAAACTGTTGGCTACGCGCATGTGGTTGGGAAACTTGCTCCTTCTAAAACGTGGCGTCTGCAGCACAGAAATAGCCAACACACGGAGAGACATGCACATGCGCTTCCACATCCTCAGGGCTAATCCAGCTCCTTCCTGTGCACATGTTCAGATCCCCACTGGAGACAGAAGACAACCCAGGAATGTGATCCTCCCTCCTCAGAGGTAAACCCAGTCGTCTTCCCCAGGTGGCTGGTGGCAGCCATGAGGCGCGGAGCAGGGACTGGGTTGCATCTCGGAGAGCAGGGAAGTGCCAGGGAAGCCACATCACAGGCGTGTGGCAAAGTGACCAGAAGCTGGGCCGTGCCTAAAGCTGATGCTTTAAGCTCAGAGTGTCATTGTCCCATCAGACTTCACTTGGAAAACATGAGTTCAAAGATAAAATTATTAAGAATTTCAAGATGCTCATAGCTAAGCATGAAACCCTAAGCAGGGTCTGGGGAACGGTGCAATTGCAGAGTCGCACACTCATCAAGGCAGCTATGAAAACATGTACAAAATAGATGGCATTGCTATACTGTATTTTGCATAAAAAGCCCTTTATTTTCCAGTTCTCATTTTTTAAGAACTAATTGCTTTTCTCGTGATTTTATTTCTTCACTGAAATTTTGCTTAAATTTTTATGTAAAAGTTTTCTTAGGAAATATGGTGGGAGGTTTACATATACTTTCCAAAAATTCAGGGTATTTTGTTTGTATATTAAAAAATGTCTTTCATTGCTAGGATAATGTGATATATAAATGCAAATGCAGTACTGTTCCATTTGAATAAGACATTTAAAAAATGAACTCTCATCCAAGAGTATCCCCTTAAAATGTAAAAAGTTTATTTAATCAAAATCAACTAATGAATAATTAACTCACATTTCAGGTATTTATCTGCTTTTCCAAGGCAAAGATAAAAAAACAGTTTCTGGTCAAAGGAGAAAAAGAGATAGCCTTGAAAAAAGTTCTTAATATGCAGAGAGATTTAATATAGGATGAAAATGCATCTAAAATCAATGGGAAGGTTATACATCATTGAATAAAATTGGTTGAGGAAATTATTATTTAAATATTTTAGGTTATCCTTAAGTACCTTAAATCAAATTCCAAGTGATTAAACATAAAATCTAAAAGTAAATATAGGTAAATAATAACTAAATGTGAATGGAGAAACAAAAAGTAAATTACAAAGCAAAGGACAGATAAGTTTAATAGAAATCTCATACTTCACCATTATTTTAACATGAAAATAAGTGGTAAGGTGGGTAAAATATGTTGAATAGACCATCATAAAGATGGGCAAGGGACAAGACCTGTCAGCTCTCAGAAGAAATGCAATTGCCTAATATGCATTCATAAATATCTTTACTTGCTAAAAATGAAAATAATTAAAATTAAAATAATGATAGGTAATTTTCCTCAATTCAAATTGAACTTGTTTTTTGTTTTTTGTGCCTTGTAGTGTTCTCTTTGGTAAATGATAATGCTTAGGGTGTTATTTGGTCAAAATTCTCAAACATCAACAGGAGTAATTACAAAATTTATATGGTAATATGTATTCAGCACCCTAAAATTATCATACTCTTTAAGTTCATTTCTATGTGTTAATATCTGAGAAAGGTAAGACATATAGAAAAACTATATGTGTATAAAAAGACATTATTTATAATAAGGAAATCTGTAAATGTCCTTAATGACCAAGAATAAATAGTAAGTAAAATGTACTATGTCTATAAGACAGAATGTTAAGACTAATGAATGAAAATAATGCTACCAACATTGTAAGTGCCATAAGATAGGAAAGTCTTCATATATCATCACCCAATTATATAAGCCATTGCTGCATACATATAATCATAAGAAAATGAATAGCAAAATTTTCAAATGTGACACATTTATGTGTGGTAGGAATATTGTTGGTTATTTCTCTAAAGTGATTTATAAAGTCCTCCCTGATCTGGCCTTGGTTATCACTTTTTAGTTTTTCACATTTACCTGTCCCAGTATTTACCATGGTCTGCATTTCATTTGTATGTTAGTTTTTTTGTCCGTTGGATTTTTTATTGAATTTATTGGGGTGACATTAATTAATAAAATTTTATAGGTTTCAGGTATACAGTACATCATCTGCATATTGTGTTGGTGTGTTTACCACCCCAAGGCAAGTCTTCCATCTATTGTATTTTTGATAAATGTTTATATCCCAAGGCCAAATATCCAAACATAGCAACTTTCACATAAAGTCAATGCATGAAATATTTAATAAATAAATTTTTGAATTAAGTGTGTGGATATACATACATACATATGCAGCTCCTCTACACACACATACACACACGCATGCTCATGCAGACTTCTACCACACTCAAAGTGATCCTTTTAAAAAGCTTTAAAGCCATGATGCTTTTGTCCTTTTGTAATAAAGTGATCACTAAGGACATCAACAGTGAGCTTTCTATATATGGACTCGTCGTCCTGTAATAGGCCTACAGAAGGCACAGTGTTCAATTGTGTAAACCTAAGCAGGAATGCCCTGAAAATAACAGGAGAGATTATTGTCCATTACATTTTATGGATCTGTAGGGCCCAAACTTTCATATCCTGCATACATAGTTGTTTGCTATTTACCATCTGCACAGTCATGAATTTATAGCTCTTAATGCCATTCTTTTTTTTTCCCTCTTGAAATATTCAGTAGTTTAGTCATATACAGAGAGAAAACAGCTAGTCAGAATCTGATCAACTCTGAGTTCTAGTCCCTAAACTGCTACTATCCAGCTGTGTAAATTCGGACAAATTATCTGATCTTTCTACTGGGCCTCAAATTATTAATTTGCAAAATGAGTAGATTACATTGGATAAAGTGAGCATTCTAATTATCAATAATCGCATTGACATGATGAGCATTCTATGCACACAGTCTATTCATATGTAAAACCAGTTTTCTTTAGAATTTCAGACTTGATCAAATAAAAATAAGAAAATAACAGTTTAGAGATATAAAATACTCTTTTGACACCTCCATTACCAATGTCACCCCCAATAAATTCAATTTAAATATATATCTCCTCCTAAAATTTACTGTAACTTTCCATGAATGTAGAAACTACTTTCGGCCATACACTGCAATATTGTGCGGTATTTTTGAAAATTTGACAGGGTGACCTCAGGTTGTGCATTTGTTTTTAGAAGATGAAACAGAAATGTCCAGTAATATTTCTTGACATATTCAAATTTATATCTTTTTATTTTCAGTAAGAAAGAATAAAAAATATATTACATTAAAAATCTGATGATATAAATTAGAAACTATTTTCACTGAGCAAAAGATAGTAAGAATGTCCCTGCCTCTTTTTTTTTTCACACTCAGTTCTCTGTCACTTTCAAACTTATCTCTTTTTACTTTTTTGTATCAGTTGTTTTGATTCTATGTTTATTTCCCAAGATTGTACCTAAGTGACTTTCTTCAGAGTAATTTGGCTGTGTTATTTATTTCATCACTTAATCTTATTTTATAATAAATTCCAAATATAATTTGGTCTTTCAAAAACAGAATTTAAACTTCATGAGGTCTGGACTTTTTCACTGTATTTTAATGGTAGGTTCGCTCTATCTCCATAGTCTTGAACAGTATTAGGTATGAAGTAGCTGCTCGTAAATATTTGCTTAATAAATGAATGAGCAAACATTAAATAAGCCATGATGTGTGATCAGTACTATGTTTCATCACACAGTAAAGATAAGAAAGGAAGAAGTTAAGTGTGGCTTCCTCAAATTACTTACTCTAATTGGGGAGATGAGGTTAGTAGGTTTAAAATGGCTAGCAAAGAATAAAAGGAAGTTTATTCTTCAGTTAAGTGTTTACAATTGAGTTGGAATACTTTCTGAAGGAGCTTTACCCTAAAGGAAAAATAGCATTTGGAATGGCCGTACAAGGAGTGTTGAGTATTGATATTATGAAGTCGCACAAGAGGAACGAATCCTCACAATTTGTTTCTGGCAGGGTTTGTAGAAAAACCTAATTCTCCATGTATGTATCTGAAGAAATCGTCACTGAGTCAAGTTTTACACCACAGTCAGTCTTTGGTAAGAAAGCCGCAGAATCATGCTCGTTTACTTTAGGAGAAAATTTTGCATGTGACAGTATGGACTAGACCTTAGTAACAATATTACATCCTGCTTCCTCGAATATAAGCAATGCTGGATAAATAGATTTGAATATCAAAGATGAGACTTGCCAGAGAGAGAAGCTTACTATTCGAGGCAGGTTTCTTTTAAGGAAGGAAGTAGGCTTAGTGAAAATAATTTCCATCTGGTAGCAAATTTACATGACACTGTTACAAGATGCATATTTTTGATAGTAATTTATAAACAGCCATTCGAGTGGCATACTCAGCTTCCCACAGCAACATCTCTGAGCACTAAACACTTTTTGGTCAAGCCTCTAGGATTTAACTGCTGGGTGTTCAGTCTTAAAACCGTTTTTCATCTGTCTGAGCTGTTGAGTTCTTAACTGTAGCTTATTTTCACTTTGATGTTGAAATCCATAAATGCCAGTCACAGCATTTAGGAACTAAAATCATTGGCACAGGAATTTAAATGAAGAGTGATAAATCAAGGCTGCCAGTGGCTGCGGCCTCAGCCAGATGCAAACATCACAACCATAGCTTTTAATAGCCTTACATGCCTAATTTCAAATTAAGTGTGACAAATTAAGCAGGAAGTTAATTACTATCTTGAAACAAATAGTCTGATGTTGATTAGAAAGGGCATCATAAAGCTGTGTTTTACCTTAACAGAATACTCTGAGGAAACAGTAGAAAATAAAGAGGCACAAACAATGATTTGTTCAGGTAAAAAAAGGGGGAGGGGGAGTATTATAAATCTGGTTAGATGAGTCCAGGTATATCAAAAGGAGTCTTTCTCTGAGAATAACTTTACTAGTCTAAACACAAGAAGTGAATACAGATGCATCAGAATCTTAGTTCCTATCCAGTGAATGAAGGAGAGGGAAGCTCAGATACGTTTACCTCTGCCACTGCTGACCAGAAATTGGAATGCCTGTCAACTCTTCTCCTAGCAAAAGTGCTGAAGAGAACTTAAAGTGATATTGCCTGGAAATGAATATGACCTTAACAACCCAAAGGCGTTATAAATCACAACATTTTTAACTAGTCCTTCATTTATTTTTCTGTACCCGCACTTCACCCTTCATGGCCCTTATTGTCTTTAGACATTTATTGGACAGCAGCTTCTTCTGTAAGTGACTTCCTACTTGACTTAATGATTTGTCATAGTGTTTGAGGAAATGTTTCAAGAACAAATACGTTCTTTGGGGTTCAAGTGGACTTTAGGATGACATAATTCAACATTTGCTTAATCTAATAAAGTTACAAATTGCTTACTGTGTCAGATGCTGTTTCTAGCACTTCTATAAAATCATAAAATAAATCAACACAATAAGGTATTATTATAAGTGTTTCCCAGATGAGGAGACTGACACACAGGGAGACTAAGTAAAATGTCAGCATCACCCAGCGAAGACATGGAGAAGCCCGAATATGCCCCAGGCAGCCTGGGTTCAGACACACCAACTTTTGAAACCTGTTCCTGGAGAGAGCGGCAACAGTAATAAAACTGTAGTTATTTAGTCCCAAATGATTCATACTAGTCTTTTTTTGTTTCTCTACCTCCCTCTTGAAAATTGGAAATACATTTTTATCAGAAGATAAAGATTAAACACAAAGATTAAAATACCTTTTTAGCAGACTCTGTAGAAAATGTAGCAAGCCACCACAGCAAATTTATAGACTGCAGGGTGGCTTTTGAGCTGTCCTTGAAGTTCATGAGCTTTACAGCCTCTCACCACTCTGTCTTGCGTAAATAGAAGAAGACTATGAATTAAAGGAGGATCCCGAAACTCTAAATTATCCTTCTGCCCTTAAAAAGTGTTTACATGTCATTCAAGATATTTTATCTTAATCTTGAAACAAATAGTTCTGCTATTTGTTAATAATCATATGGCACATTTTATAATTTTTTTAAAAAATTAAAAGGCTTTTTATAATGAAATAGTTTAAATTTAAAATGCATATATTCTCTGTTATACCTCTGCACATGCCTGTATTTTGTCAATTCCAAAAAAAACTTGTTTAATAAAACTCCACCCGCTCCACCCAGCTGTTCTAGTCTTTTAGCTGTTGCCCTAAAACCCCAGGTACCTTCTTGCCTCATGGCCTCCTCTTTTTGTCATTTCCTTCAGATTTTTTGTTGAAATCATACTTTGTTATCAAAAAAACTTCCATGGATACTTTATTTAAAATTATAATTTTTCATGTCCACCACGCCTAACTCCATTTTCTGCCTTCCTTTTGCTATAGCAGTTCTCACCATTTCCAATTGTACTCACATGTTGTCCGTCTCCCACCAACTGTAATGTGAGCTCCATGTAGTTAAAAACATCTCTCCTGTTTATTTGCTATATTCCCAGGGCCGAGAGAAGACCCTGGCTCCTACGAGGCAGCCAGGACATGTTTGTTGAGTGGATAAATGGATAAATAACTGAATATTCTCTGAAAGTTACATTTCATGATAATTTACTAACCACTTTCTAACTAGATAGTCTAAAATGCATCTGTAAATTAGAATTGATACAAAATTCTAAACAAAACTAATATTTACAATTCAAATACCTTTTTCATTTTGACATGTTAACTCTAGTCAATTATTAAAATACTCTGTACAATCAGCATTTTGTTTTGAAAGCAAATTTTAACTACTTAGCAGAATCAATTTATATTTAATAATAACCATACCTCCACTATGAGCATGGCTTGTGGGTGTGTTTCTGGAGAACTATAGAACATGTCAAGATTATTTTAAAGAACAAATGTTTAAAGGTGTTGTCATAGCCAATCTAAATGATTCCTACTTTGTAAGGAGAAGTAAATCTAATTCATTACTGTATCCTCAAGGCCTGGTGCAGTGCCTAGCACCTAGTAGGTATTAATAAATACTAATTGAATGAAGCACTACATGATTAAATAAAAGAATGCAGTTTTAAATTAAATTTGTATTATACTTCAATAAATAAGTAGGGTAAGGCATACATTAGGAGTACGATTAAATTACATTCCTTTATAATAACTAAAATACTAAAGATATAAACATAATTATTAAACTTAGAAAATAATTTCAGTAAGGAATTTAACAATTTGAATTTATTTATTAATATGTTTATGAAAGATAGAGAATAAAAATATCTTTAAGCTATAGAATTTTGACTTCCAGCCAAGATGGACATCTAGGTAGATACACTTTACCTCCTTGCACAACCAAAAGAAAGAAAACAATAAATTTAAAAGCAAAAAACAACCAGAAGTGCCAGAAAATAAAACTGTATGAAAGTCCAACAACCAAGGAGTTAAAGAAGAAACACTCATCCAGACTGGCAGGGGGGCGGAGATGGGCAGCCGGGAAGAGAGGACGCACAGGAAAGTGGCCACTGGAGGACTGGGTGGGCAAGACTGCAGCTGGCAGTCCCACATTTGCATGAGGACAAACCAGGAGGAACAACAGGGGAGCAAAACAGACCATGCAACCAAGGGTTCCAACGCAGGAAACTAAAGCCTCAAAACCTCTAGTTGTAAAAACCAGTGGGGTTGCAGTGGTGGGAGAAACTCCCAGCCTCACAGGAGTGTTTGCTGGAGAGACCCACAGGGTTCTAGAACATACACCAACTCACCCACCCAGGAATCGGCACCAGAAGGGCCCAGTTTGCTTGTGGGTATCAGGGGAAGTGACTGAAAGCCGGCCTATGACCAAGCAAGCAGCATTGTTCCCTCTCTGACCCCTTTCCCACATACAACACCACCAACACAGCAAAGTGTGTGGCCCCACCCTGGTGAACACCTAAGGCTTTGCCCCTTTCAATGTAACAAGTGTGCCAAAACAAAGAAATATGGCCCATATGAAAGAACAGATCAAAACTCCAGAAAAAATACAACTAACCGATGAAGAGATAGCCAGCCCATCAGATGCAGAGTTCAAAACACTGGTGGTAATCAAGATGCTCAGAGACATGGTTGAGTATGGTCACAAAACAGAGAAAAAAATGAAGGCTATGCAAAATGAAATAAAGCAAAATACATAGGGAACCAACACTGAAGAGAAGGAAACCAGTCCTCAAATCAATGTTTTGGAGCAAAAGGAAGAAATAAATATTCAACCAGAACAGACTGAAGAAACAAGAATTCAAAAAAGTGAGGAGAGGCTCAGGAATTTCTGAAACAACTTTAATGTTCCGATATCCATATCATAGGGGTGCAAGAAGAAAAAGAGGAAGACATTGAAAACTTATTTGAAAACATAATGAAGGAGAATTTCCCCAATCTGGCAAAGGAAATAGACTTCCAGGAAGTCCAGGAAGCTCAGAGAGTCCCAAAGCAGTTGGACCCAAGGAAGCACACACCAAAGCACATCATCATTATATTACCCAAGATTAAAGATAAGGAGAGAATCTTAAAAGCAGCAAGAGAAAAGGAGACAGTTACCTACAAAGGAGCTCCCATAAGGCTATCAGCTGATTTCTCAAAAGAAACCTTACAGGCAAGAAGGGGCTAGAATGAAATATTCAAAGTCATGAAAGATAAGGACCTACATCCAAGATTACTCTATCCAGCAAAGCTCTCATTTAGAATGGAAGGGCAGATAAAGTGCTTCCCAGACAAGGTAAAGTTAAAGGAGGTCATCATCACCAAGCCCTTAGTATATGAAATGTTAAAGGGACTTATCTAAGAAAAAGAAGATCAAAACTATGAACATTAAAATGACAACAAACTCACAACTGTTAATAACTGAACCTAAACAAAACAAAAACAAAAACAAACTAAGCAAACAGCTAGAACAAGAACAGAATCATAGAAATGGAGATCACATGGAGGGTTATCAGTGGGGGTGGGGGTGAGAATGGGGTTAAAGGTACAGAGAATAAGAAGCAGAAATGGTGGGTACAAAATAGACAGGGGGAGGTTAAGAATAGTATAGGAAATGGAGAAGCCAAAGAACTTACATGTACAACCCATGGACATGAACTAAGGGGGAAGGGAATGCTGGTGGGAAAGGGAGGTGCAGGACGGAGGTGAATAAAGGAGAGAAAAGAAATAAGACAAATGTCATAGAATAATCAATAAAATATATATATTTTTAAAAGTTATCGAATTTTTATGATTATATCAAAGTTTTCTATTTTAGGGTTATAAAGCTATAACTTTTGGTATAAATATAACACACAAAGTTAAAAAAAGAAAAATATAAGATGAAATGTGCATTGCTGGAGAGGAGAATATAATCTGGTAGACAGACCTGGGACTGAAGATCTACAACTCCTGCTTCTCATTCTGATTCTGGGCACAAATTTGAGTAAATTGCAATGCTATTGTAGTTTTTTGCACCAAAACTTTTTCATGACATAAACAGAAGAGTTTTCAATATTTATTCCAAACTAAAAATATGAATATTTTATATATGTAGATTCCAGATCTGTTCACATACCCTCCTACAATAACTTTTTTTCTGCAAGGGGTCAGATAGTAAATATTTTCAGCTGGACTGGCCATATATCTGTCAGACTAGTCAGTTCTGCTCTTGTAACAGGAGAACAGCCCTAGATAACACATAAAAGAAAGAGCATGACTGTGTGCTAATAAAACTTTATTTATAAAAACAGGTAATGGAGTAGATTCTGCCCATGGGTCATAGCTTAGCAACCCCTGCCCTAGATGATAAAACTTTATGTTCTCAGATAAAGCAAATGGATGCTTTTGCTTAATATGCCTGTAACTTAAAATCTGAAGAAAGAAAAAGGAAAGGTTCTCCAAAGACCTTCAATGGTTTTTCATTTTGAAATAAATATTTTGAAATAGGTAGCTGATAATTTTATATGAGAACTTTTAAAAGGACGTAAAGAAGGGTATTTAAGGCTTTCATTTTCATAAAGTAGTGTGAAGCATAGCTAATATTAACTAATGCAAAAATGAAAATATAATCAGTTTTTATGTAAATGTATGCACATAGTTAAAATTATGTGAATTAAATAAATTTTATCATTACTTAAAAATATCCTTTCAACTAGCATGGGGAATGGTCGCATTTTATATTTCTTCAGTCCCTCCAACTTCAGTATCCATTTCAGGATGAGCAAAACAAACTAAAATAATTTAATGGAGATAAGTAAAATGCTAATATTTCAAGTTAACAGGCATGTATTTCCACACAAGTATTATTTACAGAGATTTCATGTTTTATATAAATAAAACTGGGCTTTGTGAAGATTTCACTACCACTAACAAATACAACTTATTCCAGCTGTTTAGCTTTCATTTTATTTGTTGCTTAAAAACTTTGGAAATTCTGTATAAGAGCTATTGGCAGAAGCCTGGATAGATGGTACAGTATGAGTGCTAGAACATTGAACCAATTTGAGCCATAAAGATAAAAAGACTGACCTTTATCCATATTGTCTTGATGAACTATGCAAACCCATAGAAAACTAGGAAGAATGTGCTTCAAGTGTGGAACAAATATAATACAAAGAAGAATAAGGATTAAAATTTTGATATTTGGCTTTTTTTAAATGTGTGCTTGTACATAATAAGTCTTTCACCACAGAGTTTCTTGAGATTATTTCCATACAGATAAAGTCATTTATGTAAAAGTCAGTTTATACTTCACTCTCCATTAGAAATAAATAGGAATAAAGAGGTGTTGTCATGGAATAGAACCAGAGGTAAAACTTTGAGATCTGTAGCTAATGTGTTGTAACAAGAGCAATTTGTTATGTTAATGTTGAAATATGAGTTTAATTTGCTTCTTGAAAATTAGTTGAATACATATTTTTGTTATGTGTGTTTGCTTATTCAAATTGTGGCTGTGGGTTCTTATACCTGTGAACATACCATTGGTATGAACAAGTGTTAAATAACAAATAATTCCACAAATTTATTTATTATTTATTTATTTTTATTTTATTTATTTGTTTATTTATATCCTTGCCTGAGGACATACTTACTGATATTAGAGAGGGGGTAAGGGAAAGAGAGAGGGAGAGAAACAGTGATGTGAGAGAGAAACATCAATCAGTTGTCTTCCACATGTGCCCCTACTGGGACCGACCTGCAACCCAGGATGTGACCTAACAGGGAATTGAACCTTTGACTTTTCTGTTTATGGGATGAGGCTCCAACCAACTGAGTGACACCGTCCAGGGGTCCACAATAAATAAATCTGTATTTTTCCTGTTTCTCCTTTTGTTATTAGCTTTTTCTATAGGCTCTATATTGGTGAGAATTGCTTAATTTTTTTTTCTGACCACAGATGATTGGTCCTTTGTGGTCTGAGACATTGTGCCCACTAAAATAGAGAACTGTAATCCAATTTAGATTTACTTAAATAATGCCTATCAGAGACTAGCTCCTATTAGAATAACAGTTTAAGATCAATAGAAAGGAAGGAAGGAAATAACACAAAAATATCATTCACATCTTCCCTGAAATATAGTATGTGTCTCATAACAGATCTTCAGATCGATGTTGGTTGACTGACTAAATTAGTGAAAGAATATATGAAAAAAAAAACCACTTGCACTTATATCTACTATCGCTTTTTATTTCATGTTTTAAATTTGAAGCTTTCTTACTTTAGCTCAAAAAATTTTGTTCCTCTTTTCACTTTTGACACAAATGGAAGAAAATAAAGATATTTAAGTCTAAAAAATTGCCAAACATATGATCACAGTGAAGTAAGGTTAAATTTAGGGAATTCCAGGCCCAAGAAATAGTCGTGTAAGTGTTCCTCCTTACTCTTTTAAGTGGACTAATATTCTCTAGTTGTATTTGTTTTCTGAGCAATAGAGGGGCTCACAGAGCATTATGTCTGGGAATGGAGAGAATAAAGATGAGTAAATAATCCTACCAGTTAAGAAACATGTAGAATTTTGTTAACCAGTGTCATGCTAATAAATTCAATAAAAAGGTGGGGGAAGGAATTTGCCTCAAAAGTTTGCGGGGGGAAAGAATGCATTTGGCTAAAAGAAACAGAAAATCTGATTGTATTCCTTAAACAAAAAAGAATTTATTTTTCTCATGTAATAAGAACAGAGATAGAGTCTTGCTGGAGGTGGTTAAATGGTTCAGTGATAATCCTTGGCTTTAGGCCCTGTTTTTCTTTTCTGTCACACAAAGAGTGTTGGTTTCTTTCCTCCTGGTTACAAATATGCCGGCTGTACATCCAGGCAGGATATCTCTTTCCAAGGCAGAGAAGTGGATGTACAAGAAAATGGCAATAACAGCCCTACCTGTCTCTCTTCTTTGGGAAAGAAAAAACTTTTAGCCAACCATAACCAGCAAATTTCTGTTTAGATTTCATTAGTCAGAACTTGACCCCGTAGTGAGTCCTCACTGAAAGGCAAGCTGTTAAAATGAAGTTTTGTGCACTTCAATTCCTATGGGAGAAAAAGACATCAAAGACCATACTTGAAAGTGGGTATTGAGTAGGATAAATTACAGTGTCTGTCACAATAAATTTAAGAAGGTTGTTAACAGAACTATATAATACAGAGATTCTGAGAAGTAACCGATATCAATATTTAAATAAGTTACAAACAGTATTCAGATCGTAATTCTCCTTCTAGTTTGGTAGAAAGCAGCTAGAAGTCTAAATACTAAAAATTTAGGAGTATTGATTTTGGGATGTGGAATGTATTTTTAAAATACTTTGCAAGATTTTCTTTTGTTAAAAGAATGAAGAACATATTTTCTAGGATGATGATGACAGAAAAATTAGGAAGTTCTTTATACTTTAATGTTTATTAAGTAGATAATTCTACTTAGTATAATATTTGAGATTTATTAAACCATACTGTGTGATTGGTACTACATTACAACAGTGTATAACATAGGTAAGAAAATAGTAAGGTATGGTGGCTTCCCTCAAGTATACTACTCTGGTTGGAAGATCGTTACATTTTTTATACACAGTTGAGTTAAATCCATATATTGTTGGACCTAGTGATAAAAAAATTTTCAAATTCACAAAACACAAGGAATAACTATTTCCTTTTAGTTTGTATGTTTTTGGATAGATATTCACTTTAGATAGACGTTACCTCTCCACATGGAGCAATCATACTTACTTTTATTGTACTTTATACTTGTGATGTTAATTGTTCTCTCCTCATAATCGTGTCTCAAACAAGGTCAGTGGGATTGAAGTGCTCTTGCACTCTCTCTCTCCCTTCCTTTCTCTCTCTCTCTCTATGTATCTCCATTATAGTGTGTGTGTATCTCATATATATTATACTTAAATGTCCATGTGAAAACATTAGTTTTGAAGAACATATAGGCAAGTTTTGTCTAATCTAGACATAGTAAAGTATTAGCCAAAAAGCAATAGAAAAAAATTTGGAAGCAAAGATCAAATGTTACGCACAAGACTTAAATCCTCAATATAGCTAAAATAAATTAAAAGTGATAGGTGAGCTCTATAGTTAAAGATTTTAACTTCAGTCATAGTTGATAGGCTTAAATGATTAATGCATGTGGAAAGCTATTATTCCAGGAACTGGAATGCATGACCTATTTGAGTCCAGGAGGTAGACAAGCAATTCAACCTTTGTGTCCCAGGGGGTCTGCAACTGATGGAGATGGTATCTGATCCGTTGTGTTCCAGGGAGGGAATGTCCCTGAGGCAGATAAAGAATTGGTGATCAACAGATAAAGAAGCACTAGGAAAATCACCTAACACTGCAATTCTTATCCAATTAACCTTTTTCCAAACCCCTTACCCACCCTTTCTTCTTCTTGTAAAAATTTTGCTTTGAGATGAGATGTTAAGACTGTTTTGAGGGTTCATAACCCACCATCTTCTCAGATAGCTGCCATCTGAATAAAGTGTCCATAAAGATGAGATCCCTGTCTCTATTTATTGGCCCTGGTAGTGACAGGCAACACAAACACTGACTTTTCCAGTTTCAAAAGCACTATAATCATGATTTCCACGGGCCAAAGCATAATTAAGCAATTTTAAAAAGAAGAAATAAAAATTACTTATAACTCACTAAAGCAATTTCATTAGCAAACAAAAGAATGCAAAAATTATAAGTGGGAACTTTCCCTATCAAATTAGTAGTGATTGAAAAATGTATAATGTTTGATTCCAGTTGTGTGTACTGCAATACAAAACTTTCATATACTGTTGGTTTGAGTTTAAAGGTGTTTAAGCTGTTACAAGGCAAATTTTACTACTAATAAAATTTTACTTTTATTTTAATTTTACTACTAATAAAATTTCAAAAAGTTTTTTTAAAAATTTAAAATTAAATATCTAATAAAAGGCTTGTTTAATAAATTATGAACACTTTTAAAATTAATTGCTATGTACTATGCAAGAGGAAAAAAATTCCCCTTCTTCCCTTCTAGATCCTTTAGCTGGTATAATAATTAAATTGACATAATACCAGAGAAAAACAAATTTAATTTTGTATGTATGGGTGCCCCATAAAAATGAGACTTAAAGAAGTGATCAAAGCAGAAGTTTTTATATCTATAATACAAAGAAACAATAAACTTGTAAGTATTTGACAAGACAGAGGGGTTAGGCTTGTGATAGTAAAGTGGTACAGAAGTAACAAGGTTTGTTTCAACAGCATTTCAGCCCTAAATTTCTTATCTCTGATGATGAAAATACCTCCTACCATCACGGTACAGGGAAGGTGCCTTTCACATGGAAGAATTATTTCCTTTCAGGGGTGACAAAGGAGGGTCAGAATGTCCTCTGGCTCTAGCTGATTCTTATATACCTTTAATGCAAAATAATCAATATGCCAAAGTGACATTTTTTTAGTGTGGCATATTCTGTCCCCCTTCACGCCAAAGTCAAAGTTTACCAAGTGTAGAAACAAAATGTATTTTGTATTATTGTATTTTTCACACATCCTGGTAGATAAATGAAACAAAGTATATAAGAAAGAATTGATGTTAAAAAAGAATGAAATCTTACCATTTGCAGCAACACGAGTGGACCTAGAGAGTATTATGCTAAGTGAAATAAATCAGTCAGAGAAAGGAAAATACCATGGGATTTCACTTACATGTGGGATCTGAAGAACAAAATAAACAAAACTGAAACAAACTCACGGACACAGAGAACAGACTAATGATAGCCATAGAGGGTAGGGGTTGGGGGACTGAGTGAAAGAGTTGAAAGGATTAAGAAGTACAAATTGGTGGTTATAAAATAGTCATGGGGATGTAAAAGTATGGCATAGGAAAGATAGTCAATAATACTATGATAACTATGTATGGTGCCAGGTGGGTACTGGAAATATCGGGGGAACACTGTAAATTGTATGATCGTCTAACCACTGTTCTGCACATCTGAAACTACTACAAAATAATATTGAATGTAAACTGTTATTGAAATTTTTTTTAATTTAAAGGAAAGAAATGACAGATATTTATTCATGTGGTTCAAGTAATAGTAGAAACAAAATAAACTAAGGATATTAATTTATAAATTATCTGACAAATTATTTTTATAATATAATTTGTTTTTTATTATTTCTGTAAATGCCTTTATAATTAAAACACTCAGATTTTAAAGTTTGTAGATCTTTAAATTCACTGCTAATTTCACAACCCAGTATTAAATGTACATAGAATATACTTTACTATTCTTTTATAATTCATTTAGATTGTTTAGTCATTGTTTTAGGAATGTAATTTTCAGGAAAGGCTAAAAATAATGATAGAATTAAAAAGTGTCAATGATTGGAATGACTTCACATTTAAAGAAAATAAAACTACTCAAAATAATTTGAAAAATAATGAAAATATTTTGCAAAAATATTTTTCCTATTGACATTCCTACAAATCCACCAGTACCATTTCTACTTCTCTAGCTCCAGAATATACATAAAAAAGGGGGGAGGGGAGAGGCAAGAATATGTTCGTAAAAAATCTCCTCCAGGGATTACTTTTATCATTTTTCCCCATGCAGGTTAAAAATCATTTTATTCACCCAAGACTTTTCTATGCTTAAAGCATGTTAGCACAAAAATTAATATGTGTAATCTTGGCTTGCTATAGGGTATATTACTGCATTTGCAGTTTTTCATGCTAGAAGAAAAGATACTTCCTATTATTAAGTAAGTCAAGTTTGCCTTAGCCAAGACAATTTTCTAAGCAACTCCATTCTGCCTTTATGACAGATAATGCATTCAAAGTTTCATAACATAACTGAATTAGGTCAACTTACTTCAGCCAAAACAAGGAGGAAATGTGTCAAGACTGACTGTTTCTTCAGTTTTCCTAATTATTTGAATTAAGTAGCAGAGTTGCCAAGTTTAGACAGTCTTCACAATATTTTCCAGTGCAAAACTTATAAGGAATGTCTCCAGCACAGACTCAGAATGACTTTTTTTTTAACTTCTGCAATCATAGACAACTGCACAATATTACAAACATATACAGTCAATACCATTGCACAGCAGAGAGCCTGCAGGTCCTTCCCTGAATTCCCGGAGTACAAAAATAGTCTATTTGCAATGGCTTAATTTCCCCAAACCCTACAGGCGCCTCAGTACAGGGCCACTGGAGATTGAAAAGACATACATAGCCCTTCTAGAGCACGTCTCACATTGGGGAATTCAAGCACTCATTACCCTCTTCACTTGGGACAATTAGAGTGTAACTGCCAGATGATGGGTGATCAAAGACTAAAGTGACCGATAGAATTTACATCCAAACCGGGACATTTCTGAAATAAAAGAGGTATTTATAACAGTGCCGGTACACCAGGCATTAACATGGACTGTCCCAGTCATAGCTAGGTATAAATAGTTTGATATGCTGGTAGAATGAATCAGTTTTTGTATGAACACATTTCTAAGTGTGCAACCTTTCTCACCAAACCTGTGACTTCTTCCCTGTGTGTATTAAAATAAATAAGTTTTATTAGATAGTAAATATTTTACTGCATTTTTATGTGCCTTATGTTTTAAATTCCTTTAAAGTTTTTTTCTTTTTTAAAATTTATTTCTTAATTATAGCTGGCACAACAATATTGTATTAGTTTCTGGGGTACAACATAGTTATTAGAGATTTATTTATCTTACAAAGTGATCAGCAGGATAAATCTAGTACCCATTTGGCATCATATATAGTTATTACAATATTATTGACTACATTCCATATGCTGGACTTCACATCTCATTGATTATTGTTATAACTTGCAGTTCGTACTTCTAACTGATCCCTTTCATCCTTTCTCATCCATACCTTCATTCCTCTCCCTTCTGGAAATCATTAGTTTGTTCTCTGTATCAATTAGTTTTCTTCAGATTTATTTGTTCATTTATGTTGTTTTTTAGATTTCACACATAAGTGAAATCAGACAGTATTTGTCTTTGTCTGGCTTTTTTAACTTAGCATGATATACTCTAGGTCCGTCCATGTTGCCACAAATGGCAAGGTTTTATTCTTTTTATGGCTAATACACTAATACATATCGCATCTTCTTTTTTTTCATCCTCTATCAGTGGACGCCCAGAATGCGTCTGTATCTTGCATGTTGTAAATAATACTGCACTGGACACAGGTGTGCATACCTCTTTCAAATTACTGTTTTAGATCTCTTTGGATAAACACCCAGAAGTTGAAATGCTGGATCATGTGGTAGTTCTATTTTTAACTTTTTTTTTAAGGAACCTCCATACTGTTTTCTATAGTGGCTGCACCAATTTCCAATCCCACCAATGAGGGTTCTTTTTCTCCAAATCTTCTAAAACACTTACAATTTTTTAATTTATTGATGATAGCCATTCTGGAAGGTATGTGGCAATATCTCATTGAGGTTCTGATTTGTATTTTCCGGTGGTTAGTGATGTTGACCATCTTCTCATGGTTCTGTTGGCCATCTGTGTGTCCTCTTTGGAGAAATGTCTATTCAGGGACTCTGCCCATTTTTTAACCCAATTTTTGTGTGCCTTCTGTCTTTAAATTCCTTCAAAGGTTTTTAAAGATAGAAAAGTCCTACAGAGTTACTCATAATTTATACCTTATTTAAATTTTATACAGCCATAATTAATGTCAAAAATATTTTCAATTTTTCCTGTGTAACTGAATCATCAGTGGCCACTACTTAAAGAGTGTTCATTAAGCATCAGTTGCATTCCCTCTCTTATTTTGATTTCTCATAAGTTTCTTTGAAGCCAATATAGTGAAAATTAAAATCAGAATTTAGACCCAATGGATGTTAGTTTCTTTCATCATATTAAGTATTATGTCTTTTGTATGAAAGGATAGCACTACTTTGAATTTAGGACTATTAATTTTATGATACAACATTAGACATAAAGATGTTTCCAAGACAAAAAGTGACCCTTTAATTGATGACTTAGTGTATATAGACAATTCTGTAATTTTTATGAAAAGGGTGCCTGAAAATATAACTTAAAGTTTATATGGCACTTTACCTTTAAAGTTAATAAAGGGATTTTCTATATTATAAAATATTAAACTGTTTTTCTATAGGCATGTTTTCCTTGAGCCCAGTCAAATCTCCACTGGTGGTGAAATGGCTGAAAGGACAGTCAGGGAGCCAACCTCCCAGTCTTCAAATAGAGGGTCCCAGCACTCACGAGATCATGAGGTATAAGTAAGCAGGGCAGTTTCCCCTTTGATACGCAATGAAACTTTCAGTATTGTTTGCCTCTAATAAATATTTTACTGTCCAATCAATAAAAAAATAAAAATAAAAAATAAAATCTCAAAACAATTCTTAGCATGTTGTAAGTGCTCAAATAACATTATTGTTTTTGTTATTTAGCAAAGGAATCTTAAATACACATAAAAGCCCACAGGATTAGCAAGTAAACACATGTTGCAACACAATAAACATAATGAGACTCACTGATATCTTGATCACAGCCTTTACTCTGCCATCTGTATGACCTTCCTGAAGGCACTTCATTTTGGGGCTTTTACTCTATACTTATAAAATCAAGAGATTAAACTAGATTATCCCTACTGTCTCTCCTAGCATGTATATGATTTTTGGGACCTTATGCATCAATAATCTTAACACTTTTATACAGTTGAGGTCTATCATTATATATTCTTAAATAATTGTAATATGTACATTTCCTTATGTATCTCTTCATAGGATTGTGAATTTCATACATTGTACAAACACAAGGGAAAATTCCTATACCAATAAATTTCTGAGAATCACTCTCGAAGGTAGGATCTTGAGTTAGATTTTTTGATAATTAACTATGAGCATATTAAACGTTCTACAAGCCAAGTAATTGGATTCTGTTTCCCCGTTTCAAGCAAATGTACCTCACAGATAACATAGCCCAGATTTGGCAGTTACTCTCCTGTCCTTCATCAGTATGTTTTTATCCACACCATTCAGGCACTTAGCAATTCCTGTGCTACTTTAAAATTAGGTAAACTTGTTTTATCAGGGTTGTTTATAAACAAAAGAAATGGCCTTTGATTAACTTAAGTTTCCACAGGGATCTCACAGAAATTAAGAAAAATTGAACTATAGATCGAGGAAAGTGTAAGAACTGAAGCATTCTAGGACCCAGGAAACCAAGTGTTCATGCGAGCATTATGGTTGAAATGACTCAACCCAACCATTTTTGTTCTTTGTCACTACTACCAGGGTTCAAAGAAACAAAATTAAACCCCTGATAATGTGCCCCATACTTCTATTTGGCAGTGGTGTGGAGGGCATTTGACAAACTGCTGCAAGAACACCATACAGTCATGAAAAAGGCCTCCTGAAGACAGATGAGATGCACAGGGAAAAATGATAGGTGTTAACGTGTAACTCTAGGGAGGGCTCATTAAAAAAAAGAGAGAAGAAGAGTTTTGTTTTCAGTTTATAAAGATACAATCTAAATTGCAGTCAGTAATTCAAAAAGTGTGTGTGTGTGTGTTTGCGTGTGTGTGTTTTTTAAGGTCACACTGCTTTATTAGAATTATCCATTTAAATACAATTAACTTACAACTTCTTAGGGAAAAGGAAGCATATGTGCCAAACAGAAGGACTGATCCCATTTTAATATACATTATCTTTCTTTGCATTTCTCTTTCTGTGAGTAAATTTAGACAATTTTTCATATTTCTAAAGGAAGGCAAATCATCAGTCTCCTTAACCAAGTGTTCCTGTTGCTCCAATCAGTCTCTAACTCTGATTCCAATCATTTTCATTTCACATTATAGAAAATACAGAGAATACCCAAAAAGAGAAGCCTTAAGGGACCCAAATTATTAGGAAAGTGAAGTAAATTGAGGTCCTAATAATAACAGCATTATCAACATCATCGTTATTATGAGTTAGAGTTACTCAGTGCTGTTGGCTCACCAGCGCATCCATGCACGGGGCCAGGCGGGACTGAGCAGCACAGTGCCAGTCACCCACGGGCCACCACTTCTCGCACTGGGAGGGGCCCAGGAACACTGCCAGACCACACAGTCCCCAGGGCCCACCTGCCCGGAAATGCTCATGCTCCCACCAGGTGAGTGAGGGGAACCCGACTGGAAAAACCTGAGTCTCCACCCACCCTCCATTTAAAAATCCTGCCTGAAACCCTATGCACTCTGAAGCAAGTGGGAGGGTGTTTACCTCTGTTCAGACATCTCACTAGCCTGGCACATGCCCTCTGCAGGGGCGTTCTCTATCACCATGTTAACCTCCACAGGACATGTGTTCCGTGACCTTTTCAGCTCGTGCATACCCTATGCAAGTTTCCTCTTGCTGTGTCATGAGCCGTGCTAGTTTTTTCACTCTTACCCAGTAGTTTGGAAATCTGTCACACACCAGCTGCAGCTCCGATCCTGACACCTCCCCTACTTCCCAACCCCTACCTTCTCAAGGGAAGGTAGGCCCCCCAGTGCCAATTTGGGTTTCCCTCCCCTCTTCCAGTGATCTTGCCAGATCCCCTGGTAACAGTAACCATAGAGATGCAGCCACTGGAAGTAATTGATGGGCCAAGAATGGAGTGAAGATGAACAAATATCTTTACCTGACTCTCCTTTTGCCCCCTACCTATGCTTCCTATAGGTCAAACTCACTGAAAATCAAAGGAAACTGGAGGGTTGTAGTTCACATGGGTCAGCTTTCTAGGGCATCCAACAAGGCATGGCTTCATGAAGAAGGATAAGAAGCACATTGTCATGACTTGCACTGGATCACATAGCTGTTGAGTGTGGAAGCTGGGCTAAAGTTACTGTTCTGAGATACTGTATGACATGGCAGCCATCCCCCAAGACCCATTACAACAGTTTGCATATAAAAGGATCCCATCATCTCCCACTTGTTCTAGTAAATATCCAGCCATAGAAAACCCTCTCTTCTAACATAGAACAATCTTTCCTCATTTGAATTATTCTCAACCTTGCTTATTCATACCCTTGCAGCCAAAGACAACCAAATGTACCTAACTACCAAAGACTACTTCTAAAAATTTCACTATAATAGAATGCTTGCCAAAAGGAGGCTGTCTTGGGATTCTCTCTTTTTATGCTATAGCACTTACTCTCTTTATAACACTTTTAGGAGCCTTGTTGAAATCCAGCAACTAGGGTCACTTATTGAAAGCCTGTGAATAAAGAGCCTGTGTTAATTGTAGCTCCAACCTAGTTTTTTGCCTTTGACAGTTACACTACTTTTTCATAATCGCACTACTACAGAACTAATAATTAGACCAAAGAATAGAAATGGGCACAGATACATGCTGCACTTGCCAATTGTAGGACCAATTTAATCAAGTAAGATCAGTAATAGGTGATTACTTATTGAATACACTAAGAATCATTAAATCTATACTGACAATAAAGTAAATAAATAAAGAAAATAAGTAAAGAAGTTAAGGGGAATTGGAAACTAATACTGCATAATGTCTTCTATGAAGTACTGAGAAGGTATATCCAGGCATAAATTATCAATAAATAAAATATGGGACATAGGAGTGATTTGATGAGGAACAAGATATTTACTTGTTCACAAAGAGTATTTCCCCAAATTATTAATTAAAAAGGAAAAAGTTGTAACTATAAAATGGATAAGACAACAGTACCTCAACAAAGTGAACAAAATTGTTATCATCAAATAAGGATAAGTTGATATTGTGTGCCTTGGAATGCAAGAATTCGCAATCACTTTTTAATGTGGGGTTTTAGTATCACATGTATTATCTTAAATAGAAATGCATAACTGAGATGCATAACCTGAGGGAGTGATAAAGTGAAAATTAAGAGCTTTACACTCAAAGAGCTAGAAAAAAATGAACAAAAAATGTACATAAGTAAGGAATTAATAAGGACAAAAGACAATACATTTGAAAACAGAGGAAACACTGATGTGTATAAATCAATTCTATGACTTATATTGAAGGGGAAAAGGCCCAGTAACTTACAAGTGAGTTTTCTCCTCAGTAACAGAGGAGAAACACTGGAAACAAAAAACAAAATTGAGAAAATAAGCACAGAAAAAGTGGTATTATAACTTATCATTAACAGAGTACATCATAATAATTATCTATATCACACTGGAAAACTTGGATAAATTTATGATTTTCTAGGAAACCCAAATATCTTTTTAAAGAAGAGAAAATTAAAAATAAATTAATAAACTTGGATGAAACTGAAGATTTTTATCAAGACCTGAGCAGTGTTAGAGTTGGACTTTTTCACATAATTAAGAAAAAGTTAATTTATGTTATTTATGGAGCACAGGAAAGAAAGAAAAACTTCTAAACTAATTGAGCCAAGCCAGAATTATACAAGGGCTTATAAAAATGGCATATAAAGAAATATTAGATGAATAATGCTTATGAATATCAGTGCTACTATTGTAAATGAAATGTTTGCTTCATCCCAGATATGCAAAAATTTTCAATATTAGCTAATCTTTTAGTAACTCAAAGGAGTGCAAAAAAAATGACTATCTTAAAGGATACTTCTAAATCTCCAGGCAAAATTCAATATTGATCCCAGTTTTGAAAGTAGAGATAGAAACTTTTCCACAAATTATTGACAATACTTAATATGCCAACCGCCCCAAAAAATAATATAATAAAAATGTAATAAATTAAGAACTCAAGTAAAAGAAAAAGATAATTTATTTTTAATTTTGTACTTTTAAATTAGGCTTGAAATTTTTACAGGTTTTGTAGATTCTCTTTCAAAAATAATTTAAAAGATATTATGAATAAAGCAGAAAATCTTAGAAAATATTACCAAACTTTTTTATAAATGGCATACATAATAAGAGCTTAGTATGTGATCTGATAAATATTTCAGGGGAGTATAGTATTCTATGCCTGGATAGTCAAGGAATGTTTAATATGTTAAAAAATTCAACATATTAAAATGACATTTCTTATGATATTTACTGGGTCCACCTAAGCTTGTTTTCTTATGAAGCTTTTTACAGCAGTTACATTGAAAACTGACTATTTCAGCAAACAGACATTTAATGTCAGTCATATAAAAAAGGAAGCTACTGGAAGATTAATTTTAATTTTTAAAAAACCTAAGATATACTATGGCAACCAAAATGTTTTGATGGATATTTTCTGCATTATTTCTTGTTATTGACTTGGAATATGAATTTTCAAGTCAACAAATAATAATAATAAAGAGAAAAAAGGCATACCAATAAGTCAGTCTGCATTCCATAAGAAAAAAAAAAGGCAAATCGAATTAATTTTGGAAACATTTTAGTCTTATACAGTAATATTTTAAATGCAGGATTTCAAGTAGCCTGTACTTTGGTTTTTTATACACATTAAGACAAATGTGAAAAATCTCTCATAAATTATGATAATATTTATTGAATAATTATACCAACCTTTATCTTACATTTGCTGTTGCTTTTTAAATTTACTCTGAATTATGAATAAATTGCCAAAGGAAATGATAGAATTCAGTTTTCTCAAAAAGCCTGTTGTATGTTCAGTATTATTAAGCAATTTAAGTTTCATATATTAAAAAATAGTAATTGAAATCACTATTAAGAAATAACATTCGGACACATTATTGTCATAGGTAAATTTTTTGAAACTAAGAGTAACTTCTAAAAGTGGTAAAGCATCAGTTTTCAACCTAAACGATCAACTAAAGACACAAACTAAAGCAAATTTAGTTGTCTCTAGTTTAACGTTATATTCCAAACTATAATCTTTTTTTAGAAATGTAATAAATTCCTTTATCTCATAATCCTGTACTTCTAATCTTAAAAAAACATTCTTTCAAGAATTGGTCTCCACTCCTCTGTTATCCATTGCTTAACACAGTGACGAACATCCAACAGGTGATGCATGTTCGAATGAATAAATATGTGTTTCAAAAATGTATATCCCTACAATTTTAAAGAAATCAATTTAACATTTAGTCTTCATGACATTGTACTCCTGCTTTGCATGAAAATAGTCACTACTTTTTCCCCAAATAGGTATTATTTCTTATTTTTGCATTAGCTTTTAAAATCTGCCCTTTTGTTACTTTTGAATAGAGAAATCTTTAAAATTTTTCTCCCTGTTTTGGAAGGATAAACAGTTTTAAGAACAATTTGAGAATTCTCATTTCTCTTGTAATCTTTAATCACCTGAGAAAATCTCCATTAAATCTTTACACATATTTTTTGTTCTTTTCTTTACCCACAAGTGCTATTTTGTATCTCGTCTCCCATTTCTTTTCTTTATAAATTTTAATTGCATGCTCCAGTTGGCAACTCTGCTCCTCTTCTGAATCAGCTTTTCCTTTCCCATTTGTGACTGCTGATTTCACAGATTAAGGGAGCACTCATTCCTAAAGTACCAGTTCAGCTCTATGGAGAAGAACTGAATAACATGATGGGAAAATTGTGTACTATCCCATATCTCACCCTATTGTTATGATAGTGACTCAGTACAGTTCTTATTAAATTGGGAGAAACAAGTCCCCAAGGTCATTTCTTTCTCTTCCCAATAAATACAGATATATCAAATCTTTAATTTGAAAACCAGAGCAATAATTAAAGTGCTTGGTATAAATTAATTAAATAATTTCCATCTTTTATTTTAACAGGTATATGGTTTATGTGAAATGGTAGTCATTGATCTGGCCACACAGTTGAAATTTAAAACACAAAACAAAATTCAACTTTTAAAGAGATATCAATTATGGTTAAATATCTTTGTTTTGTCAAAAATTATTATTTTATCCTCACCCAAGGACATGTTCATTGATTTTAGAGACAGGAGAAGGGAGGGGACAGAGAGGAAGAGAAACATCAACATGGGAGAGAAACATAGATTGGTTTCCTACCATACGCTCCCCAACAAGTACTGAACCCCATGACCTAGGCTTGTGCCCTGATCAGGAGTCTGTCCTGCCACCTTTCCATTCACAGGACATCGCTTCAACCAACTGAGCCACAGCAGCCACAGCTATTGGTCAAATATTATTTAATTAAAGATAAACATGACTATAGTTAGAACATAGAGTATATAGGATATTTTGTTCAGGATGTTCAGGGTTTTTTTTCTTGTTTCTGTCATTTTTTATAACAATAATATGATAAATGTAACTCTAAATGTTCATTATAAACTTATAAAATCCTTAACTCATTTACAAGACCAGATAAAATAGAAGATTACCAGATTTCAATCAGCATATTTTGATGTGATAGTTCCAAAAAATTAAAGCAAACTCTTTGGGATACCCATTAAGAAGGACCTAACAAGTATAATAAACTAACATTAAGTCATTAGGTAGGTTATAATCTTATTTTAAAATAGAAATCATTTTAATAAATTGTGAAATTCAAGAAAATTATTAGGAAAAATCTACAAAAATAACAGATAAGCTTATTTTAAAAAATAACAAACTCATGAGTCAACAATACTCAACTAAGTGGACCTATTTCATTGAAGTTCTAAAATATGGCCATTAAACAATACATTACAACTGTTGTATATTCTAAAGATATTCCAAAAATATATGCATATATATACATATATAAAATATATTCCAAAAATATAGGTACATATTAATATTTTGATAAAAATACTTGAAAAAACAATTTTTCTGCCTAATATTTGTAATCATGCTAAAACAACTAAATTTTCCATTTGCTAAAGTTGATTTTTGCTTTTGATGTCAGTTTTTTAAGTGAATTTTTTTCTAGCTACGAATTTAAATTGAAAAATACTATTTTTAATTGTAATTGTGTAAAATAAATGGAGTTTAAAAGCAACAGTTTATATACTACTGCTATGTCCATATCTTGAGAGGAATTAACTATAACATAGCACTATACTTAGCATACTATTATCTTGCTATTACAACAGCATCTTGACGTATTTATAGGTCAGCATTCTTGCATCCCTTTTGATATATAAACAAATGACTTAATTATTTGGAGTTTAAAGACCATTGTATTCTATTTTTATTTCTTTCTCAAATACCTTGGCCGATTTTGCATTAAACTTAATATGAGATTTGCCTTATCTGATAGTTAAGAGTTTTATTAATGCATTTTATTTCCATTCCTGTCCCCTGAATTTACCCTAGTGATGGGAATTTCAAACAGAGAAATGGGTTTTGATTAAGTTTTATGGCTAATTTCTGTAAAGAACAATGCAGTTAAGACTTCCACAAAATAATCTCAGTGTGACCATGACCGCTTTTTCATGAGCGCGAGCGTTAGATAACAGTTATCACATTGCCGAAAGAATCACAGCATTTTGTTTCACTCTTAGTTATTTGTTTCTAGGATATGGAAAGAACTTAGTAAATAATTAATTACAATGTGAAGACTCCTCCCTCACTTGACAATTTCTTTTAAAAATGAATTCTATTCTAAGGTCCTTCTTTAAATAATTGTCTTAACCTTGGCATACACCTAAATGGTCTCTAATGTGCTAGAAAAACATGATTTAATTCAGTTACCAAAAATATAAGGTAAAAGCAAATATTCTGTTAATCATAGATAAAATAAAGATTATTTAATTAGTGTTTATTGTTATTAGTAATAACAATAAGTAGTGTTTATTGTTATTGTTATTAGTAATAAATGCAACCATTATTCACAACAATTTATACATATATATTAAAATATTTTAGGACTGATTTGCTTCTAATGCATTCTACTCTCCACCAAAGTCAGTAAGTACAAGTATAAGCATTAATTTTTTCTGAATGTCAGGAAAGAAAGAAATCACGCATGTACTTCTAAAATATATATATAACCTAATTAAGGATTTGAATTTTAAATTCTAACATTATTGCGGGCTTCTTGATTAACTTGGGAAAATCACTCTGTTTTTTTTTCTACTCAGTTTTATGATTTTTGAAGTGGTTACATTCATTTATTTAACATGCCTTTTTAAAACACGACCAGTTTTTGATCTTATAAAATTTTTCTCAATGCTTGCAGAACAGAACATTTTTTGGAACAGAAGTTTACAGAATTTGTTCCATTGTTATTATTAACACAGAAACTTATTATATACTCTACCAAACTTCTGTTCCTCTTATACTCCTCACAACTATCTTTTGGATAGTTTCTCTACTGTTCACCACGGGATGTGGCTGGGTGC